>JAPTGZ010000009.1:33416644-33429032 GCA_029814645.1 Fowleria isostigma | reverse complement strand
AGACCTGGAGGGGGAGGGGCAAAGATATGACATCAGACCTGGAGGGACGGGGCATATACAGTATATAACATCAGACCTGGAGGGGGAGGGGCATATACAGTATATAACATCAGACCTGGAGGGGGAGGGGCATATATGTACAAATATATAACAACCATCAGACATGGAGTTCTGTAAACACTGATCACAAGGCTGTTCAGAGGTTTACAAAGAAATAGAAATGCATAAAAGTACATGAGAGAATAAATATTAAACTAAAGGAAAGTGTAGAAAATAAATAAAGGAGATAAAAGAAAAATAAAAGACATTTACATCAAAAGCTGAGAACAGTCTGAATTCAAATTAGAGGTCAACTGATACTGGTTTTTCTAAGGTGGATGCTGATTTTTTTAATTTTATTTTTTTAATTGTTCAACTGATGACTGATATCTACAGATGATTTTTGAGGTCGATATATTGATCACATTGATCAGAAAATGCAATTGAAACACTCAGATAATTAAGATTTTTATACAGCAAAATAAATAAATGATGAATACATGTACACTTGGTACTCTTAACAGCTGTGCTGCCCACACAGATCAAATATCTGATAACATTTTTACTACAGTTGAAATATCTGCTTTAAAAAAAAACCCATTAAGGCCGATATTAATAAAAATCAATATATAGGCCTGATATATTGATCTACCTCTATGTAAAATCAATCAAATCAGTTAAAATTGTGAGTTAAAGTGCAGTTATCAGAACTGAAAAAAGAAGGGGTTCATTTAATGATGGATCAGAACTCATTTTTTAATTTATTCCTGCAGTGGTTATTTAAATAATCTTAACACGTTTAATTTAACACTGAAGATGTTGGGTTTAACTTGGTAAAATTACAGCAGCATAATCTATAAATAACAACAACTTCCACTGTTTCCCTTCGTTTTAGTGGAAAGATGGAGAAAAAATGATGAAAATCTTTACATTTACAAAATATCCTTTAAAAAATTGAACATCAACAATCTGAACTTTCTTTACAGAAATAATCTAATAATCTAATACCTCAGTTTATCACATGTATGTTATAGAGGTAGACTGATATATCAGGACAATGTGCAGATTTTTTTTGCCTTCATTTTTTTTTTTTTTTAAAGTTGATATTTGATTAGTTGTAAAAATATTATAATATATTTGATCAGGCACCTGTGTGGGCAGCACTTAAAGGTCAATAAATGTTAAGAGAGTACCATATGTATGCGTATTAATCATTTCATTCATGTTGTTGCATAAAATTCTTTATTATCAGAGTGTTTCAATTGCAGTTTAGAGTCAATGTGCTTTTAAAAAATAAAACACCTTAGATATCGGCCTCAAAAATCGGGCTATAGATATCGGCCATCGGCCTTACAAAAACCCATATTGTCGACCTCTAATATAAATAGCATAGTTTTAAAATAAATTTTTTGCAAAATATAAACTGAAAAGTGCCCTCTTTCATTAATAAGAAAAATAAGTACATTTTTCATTAATTAAAAACTTAAATAATGACTTATCTGCTCAGACTCATATTAATGTTATAAAATATAAATATTCTTTATTTTAAACAAGATGATTGAACAATAAAACTATTATACAAATTTATTTATTGTGTTTTATATTTAGCATTAATTCTCATGATTTATTTTCTATTTGGTACATGATGACATTTAATAGATTTTTACAAAAAAAAGTCATGTATCCCTCTTTAAGAACCTGTTTTGAGAAAATTGAAAATAAATCATGAAAATGTTCACATTTACAAACTGTCCTATAAAAATGTGGTTAACATCAACAATTTGAAATTTATTTAGAGAAATAAGTATAATTTTATCAATATTCTGCCTGAGTTTATCATTTCCACATGTACATTCTAACGTCCAGATCACAGTGGATCTACAAACACACACATTTAATAACAGACACAATATTGACAAAATGATTCTTATTTTTCCAGATACATGTCATGTTGTTCATAATTGTTCAGGTTATTCACATTTTTTGTGAAATAATAATTTGTCAATGTAAACATTTTCATGCAATTTTACATTTTTACACTGAAACAAAGACAACAGTGCAGTTGTGATTATTTCTAGGGTATTAGTATTTTACTGTCTGATCCAATTGAGACTAAAATCAGGCCAAAATTTAGGAAATAAAATGTTTGACTGTTAAAAGTAACATAATAATCTAAAAATTTTCCTTTTTTTTTTTTTTTTTTTTTTTTTTTTAACACTAAAACAGAAGAATTTAAAGTTGTTATTCTGTTCATATTTTACTGGTTTGATTCACTTGTATTTGATTCATCCTTTACTGTTTTTGTCTTCATACTTGGACTCTGGGCTGTTTTTTTATACTTCTTCCTTGGACCTGATTGGACCCTTGGTTGGTCCTGTTTTGGTCCACGGGCCGTATGTTTACCCCCCGTTGCACCCGTTGGTCCTACCTCTGTCTCTGTTGACGAACAGCATGTTGAAGTGACTCTCCTCTTTGATAAAGTGCCTCCCGGGCTGCGCCGCCGTCAGGTCCAGGGCGCCGGCGCCTTCGGTCGCCGACAGCGGTGATGGCGTCTCTGATTTTTCGGATTTCACCGTCGCCAAACTGGCCGCGTGGTCCTGTCCATCCTCTGTCGTCATGGCGCCACTGCTACTGTTGTTGTTGAGTAGGAGGGGGGACTTGGAGCGCTGACTCTCCGAGTGGCTGTGGGTCGGGGACAGGTGCTGCATCGACCCGGAGGAGTCGGACAGCGCCGGACTGCCCAGACTCTGACCCTCCGCGTCTCCCACTACAGACAGGGAGTCGGCGGTGAAGCAGTCGCCGTCGACTCCGAAGCCGCCGTTCTGCAGTGGCTTGTGGATAGAGGGGCGGGTCATGCCGGCGGTGGAGTCGATCATCTTCATCTGGTTCTCCATGGCGGTGATGCTGGAGATGATGGAGGTGGGCGGGGAACTCCCAGGTGAGTACGGTTTGGACGGGTCCACCTCGCCATCCTTCAAGTCAGGTTCGTCATCTATCGCCTGCTCCATTTCATCCAGAAGGTCGTCGTCATAGTTACTCATGGCGTCTAGGCTCTTTTCGTCAAAGGAGAGGTCGGTGTCCATCTCCTGGATGCTCTCGGGGACGGGGGTGTTGGGGATCTGCCCCCCCATGTGCATGCGGATGTGCTGCTGCAGGACCACGGCATTGGTGAATTTCTTCTGACAGATGGGGCAGGAGTGTTGGACGCGGAGCGGCGGTTTGGACCGATGGACGCCGAAGTGGGTCTTCAGGTTCCCCTTGGTGGTGAAGGCCCGCCCACAGATCTTGCATTTGAAAGGCCTCTCGCCAGTGTGGATCCGGTAGTGCATCTTGAGGGCGCTCTGGCAGCTCAGGACGCGGTGGCAGATGACACACTGGTTGGGGTCGGTCATCTTCTTGTCGATGTTCTCCACCAGCTGCTGCAGCTTGGACGTCTCTGAGGTTTGCATAGAGTCTAGGAGGCCTCCGAAGGGGAACTTGGCCTTGAACTGGTCCGAGAGCATGGGCAGGACGGGGTGGGACATGGGGTTGGACCCGGGGCTCATGGTGGGCTCGGGGGCCTGGACGCCGCCGCTGGACGACGTGGTGGACGTGACAGTAGTCGAAAGCACCACTTGGGTGACAGTGGTGGTGGTGGTGGTGTTCTCCCCGGGCCGGGTGGAGCAGCTGGGGGGCAGAAGAACGCCTTCGGGTTTCAACAGAGGGGGGGCGTCGCCACCGAGGCTGGGTTTGGGGGACGGCGACATAGTGGTCATACCAGAGTCATTGATGATGTTGGGGGACAGAGACGCGCACTCACTGGAGGGCGGAGACGGCCTCTGTGGAGACCTGTTGAGGGGAGTGAGGCTGGGAGACTCGCCGAAACCTCCCATCATGCTCGGCAGAGTGGGAGGCAGCTGGAGGCCGACGGAGGTGGAGACGGTGGGGAGGACGGGTTTGCTGTCCAACCACGTGGTTACAGGTTTCTCTGGGGGTAAAGACATGCCGTAGGGGATGCCTGAGCTGGTGGGCACGTTGTCCAGGTACTCTGGCACCGGGTAGGGGTTCATCTGGATGTGGGGGTACTTCTCCTTGTGCCTCTGGAAGTGGACCTTCAGGTTTCCTTTGGTGGAGAAGCGGTTTCCGCAGATGTTGCATTTGTACGGCCTCTCTCCAGTGTGAGAACGCAGGTGGATCTGTAAGGCGCTGTCGCTGCCAAACACCTTGGCACAGAACCGACACTTATGCTTAAAAAAGGGGTCCTCGGAGCTGGGCTTGGTGTCGAACACAGACACGTTGGGGGGCTTCCCCTTGCGATGCTTCATTAAAGCCGAGAGCGGGTCGAGAGCGTTGGCGGTGGCGGCGATGCTGGCCAGCGGGTTGGGGAAGATGACGCTGCTGGACGAGCTGTGAGGTATCAGCGGTAGGCTGGAGGCGGAGCTCAGCAGGCTGCTGTGGCTCAGGGATGGGGGGGTGGTGGAGTTCCTGGGCAGAGCTGCGCTGCTGCTGATGCCCCCCCCTCCCGTGACACTGTTACTGGTGCTGCTGTTGGAGGCCGCTGACGAGCAGGAGGGGAGGAGGGACGACAGGCCAGTGCCGGAGGGGGGAGGGAACGCCGAGTTATTCGAGGAGGTGAGGGGGAGCGAGGAGGGGGGTTGTTGGCTGCTCTGCGGTGTCGGAGGGAGGGGCCCTTCTATTGCTGAGGTCAGAGGTGACGGGCCTTGGCCGTTGAGGGTGGCCGGCAGCCGGACGGGCAGCTGATGGACAGGGGGGGTGATGAAGTTGTGGAGCTGGAGCTGAGTGGCGACAGGGGGGACGCAGGCGGCGGCGGGCCCCTGGGCTCCAGCTGCGGCGCCGTGGTGGTGGTGGTTGAGCGCCGGCTGGGGGGCAGATTGTCTGTTCATCAGAGCCACCTGACTGCGGATCTGTTCGATGAGCTGCAGCTGGTGGATCTGCTGCTGCTGCAGGGCCATCAGCTGGTCCAGGATCATGGGGATGGCCATGGTGGAGACGCCGCTGCCCGCCGCACGCACGCTCTGCGAGAACTGGGCCACCGCCACCCGCGTGCCGTGCAGCGTCTCCAGGGTGACGTTGGTGCTGGGCATGGCGTAGCTGGCCACGGCGGACGGCACCGCGTCGCCGAGCTGAGGTAGGGCGGCGTCGGGTTCGGGGGACGGCGCGTCTCCGTCGTCCTCCATGTTCTTCTCCGGCGACAGCTCCAGCTCCATCTGCTCGTCGTCCTTCTCCAGGACGTTGACCCCGTTCAGGACGGCCGTCTCGGGGACATCCTCCCCCTCCTCGTCGGGGCTGCGGTTGCCCTCCCTGGGGTCCTCGCTGTCGTCCTGCTCGCTCGGACAGCTGGGTACGGGGGAGGGCTCGGCGGCGTAGTCCTGGGGGGGGTTGGGCGTGTCCTCATTGTCGTTGACGATGAGCACCAGTGGGTTCTTGGTGCAGCTCTTCAAGTGTTCGCAGAAGTCGGACCACTTGAAGAACTCGGCGCAACACTTCTCACACACGTGGGTTTCTTCGCTGCCGCTGCGACTCTCGTTGCCGCTGTCGGCGTCCTCCAACACGTCGCCGCGGGCTGAAGGGACGAGAGGAGAGAAAGGATTAATGAATAAATGATCAATACCAAATCCACACATATTTTGCAGTGCACACCTGCACAGACTTAACCTTTGGGTTTTTTCTCTCTCTTTTAACATAACCCAAATCAATATTCTTTTTATTTTTTTGCTCTGAACAAATTGCCCCCGTCCTCGGCTCCTCAGACCCAGGTCTGTGCGTTCACACCCACTCCATACAGCCAGCTAATAATTTTCTTTGTGCAATCCATCAAATTATGAGGGCCTATCAATTGTGGATACTGCCGCTTAATGAAATTCCATAGAACCTATTGATTTCCAATATTTCATACAATTCCCGGTGCCTCATCTGTTGGGTACAAATCAGGACCTTGATGGCCACATTAGGATTCCCCTCTGCGATCAAAGCCACTCATTTCCACCTGAATTCCAAACGCCTGGGCCTTTTCATTTAGCATTGCAAAGGTAATCCTTCGGCCTTGAATCCAAACAAGAAACTCTGCTCTGAAACCTCCTCGATTTAACGAATATTCATGTCTGCGACGCTCAGAGCAACAAGAATTCCACCTTTACACTCACACACCTTTCACCACCGCAAAGTATTCAGAGTCATCACTTACTGTCATCATCGCTGTACAGAAGAGGGTATTATTCTGGTTTGAGGTAGATGAGCACTTGGTTTATTTTATCTGTCTTATCTTTTTTACTCTAATTATCTTAAATACTTTTGATCCTCTAACTCCTATTCCGCTGCTTCTCTTGTCGTCTACAGTTGAAACTCTGCAATGTCCCCACAGTGGAACTAATAAAGGTTTATTATCTGATCTCATAAGATTCAGAGTCAGAAATACTTGACTCACCCCATTTAGTGTCACCACTGCTCCTCACACAAGTACAGCAGTAGGAAATACAATATGGATAAGAAATATAATAATAAAATAAGTGATAAATGTTAGAAGTGTTAGATAATGTATCTTATTTTAAGAGTTATTTTTTTCTTTACCTGTTCATACATCGTAGCCATGCTTATCTTTAGATGAATTAATTGTTTCTTTTTGGTTTTTACATTAATTATTACAATAATCATAATAATAAACATAAAAAAAAGAATATTCTAGAAGCAAATACTTATTTCTGTGCCTCTCCTTTTCCCATGATCCACCGTTTACTTTAAATTAAATGTGAACAGCATCGAATATTCTCATTAAAACAAAAACAGACCGACCATCTCAACTGAATATTCATGAAGGATTTGAAACCTGAGACATTTTTTAATCTTCGTCAGAGAAGCGAACAACTTACATTCATCAGGTCCATCCCATAATTTCACACAATCTAAATTCAAGGAATCTTACAGTGAAGTTCTCGTACTGCATGGACACGTTTCACTTGTTTTGAGTTCCTTTTCCTCAGATTTAGTGTTTTTAATCTTGGTTTTTATGATCATATTAAGCAAAACACACATTAGTTTCACTGCAAAAAAAAAATAAACACTTGAATGTGGAGTATTTATGTTGAAAATCCTTTTTTAGATTTATTTAATTAATGAGACTGAATCTTGTTCAGATTATTTCGACTTGTTCCAAGAATTTTCACCTTGAGCTGAGCCTCACTGAGATATTACAACCAACTTTAAGAAATCTTCTCTCAGTGAGATTCTCCTACTACATGGACACGTTTCACTTCTTTTGAGTACCTTTTACCTTTTACAGGTTTAGTGTTTTTATCTTAGTTTTCAACACCCTTTTTTTTAGTGTGATAATTTTGGTCAAAACATACTAGTTTCACTGCAAAAAAATTAATATATGACGTAGATAAATTGATTTGAATGTGGAATATTTAAGTTGAACTGAACCCCAGTTAGATATTACAACTAATGTCAGTAAATATTCATTCATTCATTCATTCATTTTCTGAACCCGCTTTATCCTGTCAGTTAAATTGTCTTTCTGCATGGACACATATTTTACTCATTTTTCCTCAGGTTCAGTGTCGTTATCGTAGTTTTTGACACCCTCTTTTATTCAGTGTGATCATTTTGGTCAAAACACACACTGGTTTCACTGTAAAAAAATTAATATAACATAGATAAACTGACTTTAACATGGAATATTTATGTTGAAAATCCTTTTTCAGATTTATTTACTTACTGAGACTTAATCTTGATCAGATTATTTGACTTTTTTATTTTCATCTTGATCTACCTCACTGAGATATTACAACTCATTTCTGCGTGGACAGATACTTCGTTTCGATTTACTGTTTTTATCTTGGTTTTCGACGCCTGTTTTCACAGTGTATCGAAGTCGACGCTTTGAGCCGTTTCTAAACCATGGGTTTAAGTTGTGAAGTGTCTGTCTTTATCCTTCTGTTCTCTCCATTTCCTCCTCTCTCTCTTCCCCTCTGAAAAAAAAAAAAAGACTCAACAAATTACATGCTAGTGCCATGGCAGCAAAGTCTCTGATTAGTTACACATGTTTAATCACAGTTGGAGAAGCCACTTCCTCTTCCAACCACCACCAGTCAAACAAGCCGGCGCTGATCTGAACACGGACCCGCTTCACACCTGATCCAGACCAGAACACAGACACGATTTACGCCTGAACCGGACCAGAACACGGATCTGGGTCACACCTGATCCAGCCCCGGTCCACACCTGATCTGGACCAGAACGTGGGCCCGGTTCACACCTGATCCAGACCTGGTTCATACCATCCAGACCAGAACACGAACCCAATTCACACCTTATCCAGACCAGAACACGGATCCGGTTCACACCTGATCCAGACCAGAAAAAGGACCCGGTTCACACCTGATCCAGACCAGAACATGGCCCCGGTTCACACCTTATCCAGACCCGGGCCTCCGTGGAGGTTTGGTTCTGGTTCTGGTATCCTGTGTGAGTCATCGTCAGTTTTTAATTCCTCTGTGTTGTGTTTACACTCCTGCATAACCCCTAAATAGATCCAGTTTCATACGATGCAGAACCAGCTGTGAACTCCTCTGGTGTCCACGACGTTGGAGTCACTGACGTTAAAAACACGTTCTCATTCCTGTTTAATTGTCTCTGACCAGGTGGAATATTTACACACGTTATCTATAAGAATAAGTCATGTTGTCACAACCTTTACAATGAGATAAGATCAGAAAGACTGAATGTATTTAACTTTCTGGTCAGAGTGTATTTAATGTACATTTAACACACAGGTGTCAAACATGCAACCCTTGGATGAACATGTGAAATACAAACACTAAACTGAAGATATCAGTGGAGTTAGAATCATTTTCATTCAGGTTCCATATTCAGATCTGTATGATCTAAAGTGGATCAGAACCAGCCAAATATTATTAAAATAATCTAGAAATAATGATAACTACAAATGTTCTCTTTGTTTTAGTGTAAAAAAGTAAAGTTACATGAAAATATTTACATTAACAAACTATCCTTTTACAAAAAATATGAATAACCTGAAAAAATATGAACATGAAATGTTTTAATATAAATCAGTCTAAATGTACTAATATTCTGCCTGTCAGTTAATGTTTTGTGTATTTGTGATCGTACTGTCTGTTGTAATGTGCATGTGTAAATGATAAACTGAGGCAGGATGTTAACATTACACTTGTTAGTCTTAAGATGTTTCAACTTGTTCATATTATTCAGATTTAAAAAAAATAATAATAATTGTCAATATAAACATTATCACGATATAATTGTAAATTTTCAATATTATTATTTGACCGCTCCAGCCCCTGGGGGTCACATTAGGGGGAACGTGGCCCCTGAACTAACATGAGTTTGACACCCCTGATTTAACACAAATACAACTGAAAATAAAAAAAAAATGACCAAATATGAAAAATAGCAAAGGAAGAGTAAAGAGTAAAAAATGTGCTGCACATAAAATTATTGATAATATACAATATGTAAAATATGATGAAATGCACAAATGTAAAGAAAAACCCTCCTGAATAAACCTGTAATTACTGCACATGAGTGTAAATGTGAATTCAGCCAAAAACCATCTAGAAACTAAAAAGTGAACATGTTCAGTTGGATTTATTATAAATAAATCATGTTAAATACACATTAAATAGACTATGAAATTAAATATGTCTTTTTACCTTTTCTCATTGTAAAGATTGTGACAATATAATTTATTCTTATGTAAAAAGGATGTAAATATTACACCTGGTCAAATGTGAAAAATAGGAAAGGAGAAAAAGTAAGAAATGTGGTTCACGTACGGTTATTGATAATACATAAAATATAATGAAATGCACACACACATACATATATATATATATATAAGTATTTATAAGAAAAATCCTCCTGTAGTTACTGCATATTTATGCAGATGTTTCGAATTCACCCAAAAACCATGTAGAAATTAAAAGTTGAACATTTTCAGTTATATTTGTCATAAATGCATGGTGTTAAATTAAATAGGCTACATTCTGATTCATAAAGTTTAATATTTATTTTTGTTCTAAATGTAAAGATCGTGACAGTATGATTTATTCTTACAGATAAAGTGCAACTAAACTCAGTGTGTAAATATTACACCTGGTCAAATCTGAAAAACAAGACAGCAGAAAAAGTAAGAAATGAGCTGAGAGCAAGGTTATCGATAATATATAAAATATGATGAAATGCACATATATAAGGAAAACCCTCCTGTAGTTACTGCACATTTATGCAAATGTTATTGTGAGTTCAGCTAAAAACCATGTAGAGATTAAAAGTTGAACATGTTCAGTTGAATTTGTTATAAATAAATGATGTTAAATGCACTTTAAATAGACTACACTCTGACCCATGAAATTAAATATGTCTTTTTATCTCTTCTCAATGTAAAGATTGTGACAATATGATTTATTGTTATAGATAAAGTATGACTGGAGTCAGAGTGTAAATATTACACCTGGTCAAATCTGAAAAATAGGAAAGGATAAAACGCAAGAAATGTGCGGCACATATGATTATTGATAATACATTAATATATAAAATATGATGAAATGCACAAATAGAAGCTCTGTAATTACTGCACATTGATGTAAATGTTGTTGTGAATTCATCCAAAAACCATCCAGAATTTTAAAAATTAACTGAAATGTCCTTAAAAATACAGTAGCTGATGACAGGAGGAGTTTATGGGATGTGAGCTTTAACCTCTGCGACTCCCCCAGCGTCTTAAAGGTTAAAATGGACGAATCAGACATGAAACATTTACAGAGTCATTAGGAGAGAAATTCATCAGTCGACCTGTAATTTCTGACTGAAGGGGGATGAGCGTCGAGGCCTGGTGGCTCCAACGTGAATTAATTATCAGCAGAAACGGCTTCAGACGCAAAGAATTATTGTGTTTAATTGCGTACATTTATACATTAAATAAGAGGAAAACGATTACGCAACCAGCAGAGAATTATCTCTCACAGACGAAATTATTGTCAATTATCGTCTGCTGATTTTCCACTTAAACGTGCGTCGATTAAACGCAGGAAATTTAATTAAAACCTCAAAAATAAAAATGAGTTTTATGAGAGGCGTGCAAACACAGAGTGACAGGTGAAAAGCAGCGAGTGACCAGAGAGCGACACGTGCCAGGAGGCGAAAGAAAAAAAAAAAAAAACCTCCTTATCCGGGCGACGGACAGCGCAGCTCATTTCCATAATTGAGGGTTGAAAGGTCAACGCAAATGAGAGGGCATTGTGTTGAGCTGATTAGTTATTAGAACGGTATTACTGTCAATCTCTTTTATTCATTCATACCATTACAAGTGAGGGCCTTTGTGTTGGTGTGACCTTGTGTGAAAAAACACACGACAACAGACAAAGAACCGACACAAATCACACACATGACCAAATAAACACTCACACACACGTCCACCAACGGGGACTCAACCTAGACGTTTCATTTAAATCCAACACTCACACTTTAATTGGAATTAAAACCACAATTCTGCACATTTTTTCCCCCCCTCGAAATAATACTCTAAATTAAATATATTCACATTTCTCACAGGATTTAAGGCTGATTTTACTCATTTTCAACGTGACTCAAACGGTTGAATCCACTTTATGCTGATTTTTGTTCTTTTTTTCTGTAAAATGCAGCGTGTGCATCTGTGTCGGCGTGTGCTGCCCGTGGGTTTTGCGTCTTTATGGCTGCGTTTTGTGGTCGTGTGAGTGTTTTGTGCTTTAACAGAACAGTGTGTGTGTGTGTGTGTGTGTGTGTGTGTGTGTGTGTGTGTGTTGGTCCCAGTATTGATTTTCCTATAGGATAGAAAAAAAAAAAAGAAGATCCGATCCGTTTTTCATTCCTTTAAGAGTCTTCATTTACTCCGATGCAAATATTAAGCCCAACGCCGTCAATAGGCAGATTGTAGACATTGAATCCCTGTGTCCGCTATCGTGCTCAGCAATCTTTGGCATGCTAACTGAAACCGCTAATCTGACATATTATATCAGATGAGGTATTCATGCTTTTCCACTGATTCTGCGAACGACACAGAGCAGAGCATTGACTCCAGCCAAGAGCGTTTACAAATCGTCCCATTCTTAACAAATTCCACGTTCAATTTAATGAATTAATGGATACGACAATAGACACATCTGCTCTGTGGGACGTTAAAACCAGTGGTGGAACAGAGACAACAGCGTCCTACAGTTTAACTACGTCCCCGTTGGTGCGTGGATGAGGTCAAATCTCTGGAGTCGACGTGCATTTGCCTTAAAACGGCCCCTCGTGCCCCTTTAAAGGGTTGGACATATGGATACCTTCA
>JAPTGZ010000009.1:33279128-33290675 GCA_029814645.1 Fowleria isostigma | reverse complement strand
GGTGGGGGGTGGGGGTGGATTGGCCTCTCCTGCAGGGCTCAGAGATCCCTCCTCTGACTATCATAGCTCAATCTGAGCGCTGGAGAAGGAGCCCCGCTGCCCGAGCATCAAATCATCATCACATAAACTGGTCCTGACACCAGCTAAAAAGGGAGATGGATCATGTGGCTTTGTGGTGCGGGAGAAGTTTGTCCCCTGATAGAGTCCTTAACTCAAAGCTAGCACAGCCCCCCTCCCTCCTCCTCCTCCTCCTCCTCCTCCTCCCATCACCGCTGAACATTCGGATGTAGCACACACTCCAGTGCACCGCCTGCTTCCCTACAGAGGTAATTCTCTCCCTTCAGGGTCAACAGCTTAACAAGGCCAAATCATAGCGAGCACCTCTTGGCTCGAGCATCCCACTTGGACTGAGCCTGAGTGTGTCTTTGTGTCGGCCTTTGTGCACGGATAACTGCAGTGTAACTTTACGCCTTAACAACAGAATTGATATAATACAAGCAGCAGGACAACCCCCCCCCCTTTTACCCCCTCCCACACCGCCGGTATTTCAATATGAAGATGAAAAGCAGTAAGTCTTTTTGACAGGCCTGGTCGTCCTGCGAGCACATGTAAAGATGATGAATGTAAAGACAAATATCCATAAGTGCCACGGGCCGCCGCGCTTCCCATACACGGCTTTTACAGAGGCTGGCACCGCGCGCACACGTAAATGACAGCTTTACAGGCGGCGTAAAACCACTCCACAGATGGAGGCGTGTACTGACACCGCCTGGTGTCTCCAGCTCTGAGGAAAAACAACTAAATGGGATCAGGATTCTCCGTGGGACACAACGGACTCAGATGGAACCGGATGATGACCTGAACGGTGCGTTCACTGACCATCGACAGTCAGCATCATGTTTGCCTTTTGACCTGATGTGGAATCTAGGTAATGCAGCTCAGATTAAACACATTCTTCTGCTTTATTATATTTATTAAACATGGTGTCGTAAATACTTTAACAGCTTTAATCCAATTATCTGATACTTGTATGAATTTAACTCTTTAAAACCTGATGCGTCATCGGTGACACACCCTGTGCATATGTAATTCAGATGGCTGTAACCTTTCACTGTTTGTACCATTGAGAAAATTGCACATCACAAAAACCAGAAAAAAACAATATGGAAGTAACACATTGTGCAGGAGAGGACCGAAGCCAAAAAAGGCTTCTATAAATACCTCCCCACAAATAAACACTCAAAAAAACAGAAAGAATAAACATTTGATACACAGTAATTAAAATAATTTTTTTAATTTAAAAAAAAAAAATTCAAATAATGTAAAACACTACATTTTTTCCTAAACTGGAGTCCTTTTCAGTTGCTTTTTAAATAACACTAAAGATTCTTCCAAAGACGGTTTTATTGGGTCATTATGATAAGTTCACTCACGCCAATATTATAACATGCAGTAAATTGTAAATGACTGCGAGATATCAAAAGATCTGGGGATAAAAAAGTGCTCTGGAAAAATGGGCAAATGGACTCAGCCTATTTTCTAACTTTTTAATTTGTCAAAATAAGAAGAAAAGTCCAGGCGGACCATTTTCGAGTTAGGGTTTACAGGGTTTAGGATTTAAGATTCAACAGACTGATTTCAATAAATGGCGTTTTATGTCACACCAGATCTTATTGGTATTTGGCGTGCTGTACCTATGCATTTTCCACCTCTTGCATGTTATTCAACACCAGTTAATTAAGTGTCAATTTACGCCATAAACCTAACTGTAGCCGTCAGTGCGTGGTATTTGACGCATTAATTCAGGTTGGACAGGGGGTTAATAACAGCATCAACATACACATGAAAAGCAGATAATACACGCCAATAAAATGGCATACATGTTTACACGGAGACACAATATCACGTTGGATTCAAAGCCTTTTTTTTGTCACGTGACCAGTAAAGAAATTGGTTTCCTTGTACCGTGAAAATCTTACTTTGCCGCCCACACTGAATGCCAGGAGAATTTAAGATGCATAAAAATAGAAACAGAATAATTCAACTAGGAAATTAAAACAAAAAAGTGGCATTTAAGAACGGCATGGAAAAGAAAATGAGCATAAAATATAAATAACTCTTACAAGGAGAAAATATATATTTACATGACTGTGCAATGTATGAGTAATTGTGCAAACTGTCAGAGATTAACGGTCTGATATATGTGCAATTTACTGTCAATTCCATCACAGAAGTCGTAAATGAGAGCTGCTGTTCCTCAAATTAAAGTTGTTTTTTTCTTGTACTTTTTTTTTTTTTTTTTCTTGTTAATGTATTGTTTCAAAAAAAAAAAGGACCATGTTTTCATTTCAATTTGTGAAATTCAAATCCGAGGAAACCACTGTCTTTACATCAGACCTTGACCTTATCCCAAATGATAAAAAAAAAATAAATAAAAGTAAAATTCTTAAAAGTGGTCCTGAGATATAAGAATAAGAACAGACAGACATGTGATTTTAATCTCCAGCCTTTTGTCTCCAACATGGTTTCACTTCTTCATTTCATCCGACTGAATGTTTTGCGACATTCTGTTGAACTTGTGACAGAACATAAACAGAGGGTGAACCCTGTGTTACGTCACCCACGGGTTTGTGAACAGAAGCTCTGAGTTGGTTCAATGGAAACCAGGAGTGGGTGGAGCTAAACACTGATGGATAAAACCCCGCTCACATCCAGTAATAGTGTCATAATAAACCCCATCAGGTCAGTCCAGATCCTTCAGAAATGTTACCATGTAACCCAAACACGCTAACAACAGCTACCTGAGTTAATTAGCAGGCTAGCTGACAGACCATAGAATTCAATATATATTAATGCTAACATCAGCTAAAGTAGCCAAGTTCCTCTGGTTATTGGAATGAATCCAGTAAAATTCATGATAGAATCCTCTGATAGTCTTGTTAGTGTAAAACAGGGGTCACCAACCCTGGTCCTAAGATCTACTATCCTGCATGTTTTAGATGTTTCCCTCTTCCAGCACACCTGATGGTCATTATCAGTCTTCATTCCATTTATTTAATTTATTTATATTTGATGATAGGCTGATCATTTGAATCAGGTGTGTTGGATGCGGGATATATCTAAAACATGCAGGATAGTAGATCTCGAGGACCCAGGCTGGTGTACCCTGGTGTAAAACAATATTTATTAAATAACCCAAAGTGTCTGACTCAACAGACAAGCTAACGCTAGTACAGTACAGGTGAGTTTGGTATAACTTCAACTCCTGTCCAGTCGTCACAGAGCTGGAAATGGAATAAAGTTACCAAGAAACTTGTCAAGTTGGATATTTTAACATGGGTATCTGTGGGGACTGAGTCATTTAAGGATCCAGCCCCCTAGTGGACAGTTAGTTTACTGCAGATCTTGATATTTCCACACCAGCCTCACTTTGTCATGAGATGATTTGATGTGAGACACGCACGCATAGACATATTTAGCTCTGTCTTCCATCTTTTGCTACTCGCTACGGCAAGCTCGCTAGGACAAATGACTCGCTACGGCACCGCGATTCCCCTCCACTGCTGTGTCCTCCCCATGTTTAGATCAAAACGTTTGTCGGCAGGATAGCCTCTCAGCTGTGAAAGAAACCAAAAATAGGCATATAAATTGACTTTTGAAATCAATGCAACCAATTGCTAGAAAGATACATCTTGAAGGTAAAGCCACGTCTTTGTACTTTCAAATAATTAGACCCATTCAACAGTGATTTGTCCAAGCGAGGTTGCCGTAGCGAGTCGTACAAGATTGGCCGACAGATAAATGCTTCAACACATGCTTGACACACATCGTCTGGAGACTCAAATCATCCCATGACACACTTGTCTTGGAGTTCGACTACTGCTGTAATATTCCACAGATGAACCTTGCATGTTTTCAGTACATGGGTCCTCAGTTCAATACATTTTTGACCTTTTCATTTCAGGGAGGGAGACCAGCAAAGGGGGGGGGGGCATAACTACCAATAGGACACAGTACATTTTTACCAAATATTGTTTAGTCAGTTGTGCATTAACTGGCACCCCACATGTTATGTATTTGTGTATTTTTGAATGTTTAATGTCCGTTTATGGCAAACACTGTAATTTACTGAGTGTTCTTGAAGGCCTCACAGTATTCCACAGTATTTATTGAACATGGCCTCAGAGTAACACCACAGCAGAGACACGGTGACGGAGAAGAGGAGCAGGTTCACTTGATTATGCCAACTTGAGTTAAAAAAAAAACAAAACTTTTGCGATAAAAGAACCCATGGACCACAAAGCTGCAACATACCGAAAACCGAAAGTGAAACTTAACATGCTTCAAATGTCCACCCTGACTTCTGTTCCTCTGTTATACTCTGAGTTGTCATGTTTTATTCACATGGTTTCTGCTTGCGGCCACCCTGCTTCCCAAATGTTTGCGTTCTTCACATATATTTACATGTATTTGTTCGGTACACCTCTGTATTATATCCGACATGGTTCAGTACAAAATAAAAGCGTGCACTGTTACACCCCTATTATGGATGCACGTAAAAAACATCATATAAGTTCAGTGTTTTATCTCCACCCGAGACCATTTACATGTAGTGTTAAACTAATAACAGCAGATGTGAGACAGCAGCAGGTTATTTTTTCCTCGACATTATTCCATGTACAGTATTTGTCTGGTCCACTTTTAATGCAGCAGTAAGTGAACAATGTCTAAAAGTGCCTCCCTCGACGGAGCCACCAACCGACTCCATCCATTATCGCCTCCGTTCTGTACTGACTGAGGAATAATGAGGATCCTGCTCAAACCTCAGGGGTAATGTGGGGATCCCTTGTTGTACGGCAGATAAACAAATCATTTGCTGTAATGCCTATGTTATCTAAATAATGATATCACCATGAATAATGTTGTTTGAACGACCATAAATGGCTCCTTGATAAGAAGAGCTGGGATTTACAGTGTCTGTGGGGACGCGGTAGTGGAATAGTAGTGGAATAAATGCAGTCCAGAACACAGCGCTGTAATTTAATCTGGGGCTCAGATCTTTACGGTGCAGCCGGGGCCTCCGCCGTCAGCTGCGGGCTGCCATAGAGCGCCGCGTCTCCAGATAAATTCTCATGACAGTCTGCGAAATGCTCCCATAACCAGTGACACGGGATGATTTCCCGCCTCTGACAAGCCCCGGTATTGAGTATGATAACATTTACTTTGTCTTCATCCTTGGCTGGAGTATAATATCAATCCGTTTGATGATCCAGCAAACCGAGTCGAGCACTTGTGTATCAATCTTCATACATCGCTGCCTAGTGTCTAACAAAGAGCCCAGAATGGGATCATTCAATCACGGCGCTGAGCTGGGCCCGGGCCTCGTCTGCAGCGACTGCTCCACTCCCTGTCAGAGTGATACTATTTTTCATCCCCTTCTTTGCCCTGTCTCTTCCCTTCACTTTCACAGGATAAAGACACAAATTACTGATGATCATATCACCGCGTGCCTGTCATAACTAAACATCACGGATCTGAATCCAATATAGAAACACAAGGAAAACCTGGGCCTGGTCTCATCCTTCAAGTCTTTAACCCTAGAAGGACTCCCGTTATTACAGGCCCGGATTTTAATATTTATGTTGGTTTTGCAATAAAAGTGTCAGAAAATGTCAGTTTTTGTCAGTTCTTTTGCACCTTTTTCAACATAACTTTCAACATTTGTCATTATTGTGTGTAATAAATGCTTAAGACACTGTGTTTGAGTAAAAAATTTAAAATGAAAAACTAAGTGTTCATAACAAAACTTCATGAGATTACAGATATAATTAAAATTACTTTACCGAGATCAGTGTTTCTCAAAGGGGGGGGGCTGAGACTGAGACTGGGGATGTTGGTCTGTATAAGTATCAATATTAATCTGCATGTTATGTCAGTGGTGAACACCCCCCCCCCCCAGTCCTCCACAATAAGGCACATTGCAGTAGCCCCCGGTCTTAGATGGTAATGTCCATCACAGCTCCCCCCCAACTCGCCAGGGGTGCACTACCACAATGTATATAAGATCAATCAGACCCACTACCCTGTTCAACAAAATACACAAAAATACACCACAAATATGCTAAAATGTACTGAAATATACAAAAAGTTTCCAAAAATACAATTAAATACACCACAAAATCTGCTAAAACACATAAAACATAAACAAAACTACCTAAAATGTACTCTAAATACACAAACAGTGTCTTTGCAGATTTGACAATGCTGAATTTCTGACTTCTTAAGACATCTTATATTTCATTCCTTTCACAGACCTCACCACTATTGTGTAAAACCAGTCTGAACCATGTTACACATCGATTAAAAGACATCTGAAACTGTGGCTGAGAGACAAACATGAATGTGACCATGAAATAAGATGAATCCAGCCTTGAGCAATATATTTATATTTGTGTGTAGATATTACTTAGATTTAGTGCATCCTTAAACCAAAGCATCATGGTTTTTGCTCAATATTCTGTGTAGGCTAATGGCGTGTGCAATACAGCTGAGCTTTTAATAATTTTTACTAAATGTATGTGCATTTAATGTGTTTTTGTGTAACATTAACCTACCAGGAAGTCCACAAGGCATATTTATAGGGGGTGTACCATAATTTAGTGGCATGAAATTTCACAGAATAATAAATGACAAGAGTAAAATTCAGATGCACAAAATACAAAATCAAGTTAAAAAAAAAATCTTCAAGAACGTGAAGGGGAGGCGCAGACTGAGACTGATGATTTCTGACCCTCTGGCCTACTGTAGCAGCTCTGACTTCACGTAAAAATGGAGGAAGACGAGAAAATAGTGGACGCTAGGGATGAAACAGTACTCGGGAAAACCGTGGACTATTCCGTTCACCCTGCAAGGGACAATCTGCTGTGGCCGCGGCTTATTCCTCTCTCTCTCTCTCTCGTAGTGCGGGACAGCCCCGCCCCTCAGTGACAGACAGTGGACACAGAAGCGTCTTTAGACTCAGCACACATCCAGTACAAATGTGTACGATAGATGAGAAAAACAAGCATGATGTATTATTTACAATGACACTACAAAGAGAAGCTCCTCCCACTGCCTAAGACAATGAGAAGCTCCTCCCACTGCCTACTAAGACAAAGCAAAGCTCCTCCCACTGCCTATAAAATTTTCAAGACATTGTCATTTATGTTTAAGAAGTAATAAAAAACAACCAGTGAGATTGGTAAATTAAATGTGTTTTCATTTTTTCTTTATATGCAGAACAAACACACCCACAGTTACACTGTCCAACTTTATAGTTAAATTTATCAAATTCGTTTTCTTCTTCAGGTGATTTTCTTTAATTTTTGTTTCGTATTGTATTTCGTATTGTTTCATGAGTTGGATATTTCGTCACATCCCCTAATATTTCCTTTTTTTATGCTTATTAACATGCATTGTTTCTCCTTTTCTTAAAGAATATAAGAAGACTATAGAATCTAACAGAATCCCCTCTGTCCATATACGGGCCTAAATCGAGGCGTATGTTGTATTTACGTGCACAGATGAGTAGATTTTCCAGCCTGTTTGGCAGTATTTACGCTGACCGTCTGCTTGTGTCTCTGCTCGGTGAAATATGAAGCCGTGCACCCTCAGTGAAATATGGCTCAATCAATGGACGCTCAGCAATCAACTTTTACTTGTCAGTTTTGATATATCCGATCATAGCTTTGGGATGTTTTGCGATGTCTAATGTTCTGTGAAGATGGGCTTTTCATAGTCTTTATTGTTTTCCCTCTTTCTTTTTTTTTGCCCCCATCGACAAAAAAAATGTGTTCACACTTTTGTGAAATAAAACCTCAGAAGGTGAAAAGGGGATGAAATGAGGAGGGGGGGGAGGGAGGAAGAGGAGGAGGAGGGGGTGAAGCAAACAATGAAATTTAACCCATTTAAAACTGTATCATTTTCTGAGTCTAGCTCAGGGCGCTGGGTGTTTATCGGCGGGTCTGGAGAAGCAAAGATCACCGGACTGGTAATTGTTTCCTCTAAATCTGCTGAGCTCTGAGGAACACCAACTGCAGTTTTTCATCAGACAGAGAATGAGAGGGTAAAAGGACAATACTAAGAAAAGCAAAAATGCTTTAGTCCATCATGTTGGTTTTTATCACTTCATCTAGTAGCAGAGTAAGGCCACTAGCCTTCCACACAACGTAATTATAAACACTGCTTTTGCCACCGCTGCTGCTTTCGTCCACTGAAGAAAAGTTGGACGGGCTTTTGTGCCGCCGCCGCCGCCAAGCTGCAAACAACATTTTCTCAGAAAAGAAAGAGCAGAAACGGAAAAACGATAAATTACATATATATTTGAATATATTTAATTTGTTTTTATTAGCGATATCGTTAAAAAGATGTAGTGAAGACAAACAAAAAAAAAAGCAACAAATAACAACAACACACAAACAAATAAAAATGGCAAACGACAACAATGGCCACATCATCGTACGATGAAAAATAGATTGTGTGGTGTCCCCCAGGGGTCAGTGTTGGGACCTAAACTACTTACAATGTACATCAATGACATAAGTAAAGTATCCAAACAAGTGAAATATGTATTATTTGCTGACTATTTTAGGAACCGGTGAGGATTTGCAGCAAATTTTGGACTTCATCACTTCAGAACTAAATAAAACTAAATTATGGTTTGACAAAAATAAGTTACCTATGAATCTGTGTGAAACAAAAATCATGATTTTTGGTAAATGTAAAACAAGTAATCAGGTAAAGGTACAAAGAAGAGGGTGTACATGTAGAAAGGGTGAATCAAAACAAATTTCTTGGAGTAATAATTGATGGAAACCTCATTTAAAACATATACAAGATAAACTATCCAGAAGCATCTCAGTCCTGGCCAGAGCAACGATGTGAGATCAGAAATCACTTCACATTCAATTCATTGGTCTTAGTTTATTTAATTGACTGTTTGGAGGTACGGGGAAATACATGCTTAAGTTCATTACAAAGACTAATTATACTGCAAAAATGAGCAATAAGAATTGTACACAATATTGGTTTTCGTAAAAAAAAATAAAAAAATTATAATGATAATGATAATAACAAGAACAATATATAGTGATTATACTAATAGTCTAATTTGCTAGTATTACTGTGGCAGCGGTAGTGGCGGAAACAGCCACAATAACCGCAAAAATGGGTTAAATAATTAGATTCCTATCCAGTTCCTATCAGTTTGACTGTTTATTACTTAATTTCAACTAATGTGACTATGGGGGGGTGGAGCTCACTACACAGAGCCCGAGGAGGGGAGGCCACCGTCGGGCCACTAGCCTTCCACACATCGTAATTACAAACGCTGCTTTTGCTTCCGTCCACTGAGGAAAAGTTGGCCGGGCTTTTATGCCGCCGTTGTTGCCGCAGACGACATTTTCCCGGCAAAAGAAAAAAGCAGAAATGGAGAAACAATAAATTACATACATATTTTAAATTTGATAGAGAGGGAACGAGTGTTGAGGTGTTTTGAAAAGCACTTTGGCGCTAAGTTGATCTGACGTTTTCCTATTGAGTCAAAGCCAAGTGAAACGCCTGATATCTCATTTAGCCGTGAAGTGATGTGCTTTCCACGCAGCCGCGAAAAAAAAAAAAAAAGACATCAGAAAGGCAAAGTACCGCCACACTCCACTCGGACCAATTTGTCTCCATCACTCCATTCATATAAACACTGAATGATTTAGCTAAAATTGTGCGGGAGAATCTTATGGGGATTTTTTTCCCCACTTTATTTTCATTATACTTGCGAGTATGTTAGAGGTTTCGATTGCGTGCGTGCGTTTGGCTTTGAAAGTCTGGGGTTTAGTGCGGCGGTATTGGCTCATTTTTCATATCCATTGTTGCCTTGTCAGGGTGTCATAGCTATTCCACAGAGCTGTTAGATCAGTCCAAATGTATAAATCATCCAGGATCTGACACACTCATTTAATTTGGGGGGCCCTGGTGCAGCGGCGGGCCTATTAATGAAAAATCCCTGCCCTGTTTGCAGAGTGGGGACGCTCAGCCTTTTGATTTTATTTTTTATTAACATAGATATTCTGTATGATTTCCCTCAGTAGCCTGTTGACTGGCCGCGCCACACTTTGTCATTTATCACCGTAAATATGTGATGTTTGTTGATCCGCAGATTTTTTAAATTTTTTTATTTTTTTTTATTTCTATTTAATCAAAACTAGTCACAAAAATCACTTTGCATATTAAGACAGAGGTTCAATCTCTGAGGGCGCTAGGTGGTCCAGAGCTCTCACATTCCTCGATGCAGCAGTGGTTCCAACCCCGGAGCCTGTGTTATTGTTTTCCATCTGTGAAATAAAGTAACAGGTACTTAATGTACCAAAAACAATTTGTACAGCAGTTCTTTTTCCCCATTGAAGGCGCGCATGGCTCGCTGAGGGCTCCCCTTATCTCAGCGAGGCTAATCCATTTTCACACTGCGCTCCGGCGCTCTCATTTTACAGCTGAGGAGCTCTCCGGCTCCACGCTGGGCCTGAAATGGGACCCCAGTCACTGTGGCCCCTTGGAGTTTGCGTAGGTAAGTGTGCAGAACAAATGCTGAAAAGTCTTTAAAAAGTTAAAGGCACTAGTTTGTTTTTTTTTTCTTCTTTTTTTTTTTATCCCCAGCTCCCACCTGATCACCTACATTTTTCCTGTTTTGCAGCTGAGAGTGCCGTCGCCGCAGAGTTTAGACAAAAACGGTGCAGAAGATGGTAATAAATACATTTTTTTCTTATAAATCCAGGTAAACATGTTCCATTTACAGGCGCAGTGTTAGCCTCAGAGGAGAATTACATTAAAGCCATATTTTTACTATGAGGCCAACTGTTCACAAAGTGATACTAAGCCTCCGTTTATACAAATGTCTTAATGCCACATGTATGAGTTACACCATGAGCTAAAAGGGGCTCAGAAGAATGGGTTTGAACTGGGAGGTTGGTCACTACAGGTAGACTATCAGCCGGCCGATGTATCAGGCCGAAATGTTGATTATTTTCAATATCAGCCATTGAAAGCCAATATTTGATCAGTGGTAAAAATGTTATGTTTTATCTATGTATCATTTGGTGCTGTAACTGTCCCATGCTTCAGGACTAAGGATGCACCGACCCGACTTTTTCAGTTTCAGTACTGATACCGATGGTGGGGCCTTGAGTACCGGTCGATACCGATCCGCTATCATTGTTGATTTAGAGCAAATGTGCAGGGACGAGTGCAAAATATATATATACACATATTTCTATTTTAAGTTTTCCAATTTACTTGCCCTTTTAATGTGTTTTATCATGATGAGTGCTTATGCTTTATATGTGTCTTTAAATTTGTGTATAGTGTGAATATTTAAATGTTGACTACACACACCTGAGCCACTGCAATTATCTCTGATGTGGTTATACTGCAAATGGCAATAAACTGAAAAAGAAAGAAAGAAAGAAAGAAAGAAAGAAAGAAAGAAAGAAAGAAAGAAAGAAAGAAAGAAAGAAAGAAAGA
>JAPTGZ010000009.1:33029732-33042507 GCA_029814645.1 Fowleria isostigma | reverse complement strand
GTGTGTGTGTGTGTGTGTGTGTGTGTGTGTGTGTGTGTGTGTGTGTGTGTGTGTGTGTGTGTGTGTGTGTGTGAAACCTGGTAGTTCAGATGAAGAATGGATTCAGTTTACAAAGACCTTTATGCATCTGTTCCACAAAGACGTCTAGACTAATTTGTAATTAACATTTATTGACTGTAACTGTCAGAGTGAACTAATAATCATATATCCATTGATTTTAATTTGACAAAAATGATGCGAACCAGATAAATAAAGACATGGTTTAGTTTAGTTTAGTTTATTTCATTTCAAGCTCATGCTGTCCATGTACAGTGGCAATTTCACATACATGTACAACAGTCAATACTGTTCATATACATCTCATACATGTGTACACAGACATACATGGAAAGAATGTGCACACGTACAGAAAAAAACAAGAGGTTGACTGTTACAGTGATCCCAATAATATGGAAATCAACTCGTCTAATTTAAAAAATTTTTTTTTGGAGAATCTGCACAGGGATGAATTCAGTACGACAGGTTTCACTAGCAGATATTTACATCCAAAAGAAAGTGTTTATTGCACGCCAGACGGTCAGTGGCATGTGCATAGTTCTTGTTTGACACGTGTGAGTCAGACAGAGTTCTACTGTCTCCTCATTATGCAGTCAACAGCTCCTCCCTCTGGTTTTTCACTCCTTATTCTCCAGACTGTCACAGGTTCCAGGCGTTGCCCTTTGTGGTGTTCCCCTTGGGCTCATCTTATCTCTCCCTCCAGGTTCCCCACACAGTCTCCCCTCAAGTCGTTTCCTACAAAGTCTTTGTTACGAGACGGCGCCGACTTACCCCGACTCATCCGCTGGGACGATTACGAAGAACTGCCGCTGCAGGAAAACATGGCTCCTGTGAAGTCTGTCCTGGTGAGAACGTGACGGAGGCGCTTTACTGTGTTTTAACTGATGCTGTTATGTAAACATACAGGTATATATGCAAACTCCACCAAGATGCCGACAAGATAATGATCCTCCTACACCAGGGATGTCAAAGTCATGTTAGTTCCAGTTCCACATTTGGTCCAATATGATCTCAACTGGGTCAGACTACAAAAATAGTAGGAGAATAACCTAAAAGTAATGACAACTGCAATATTCCTTGTTTTAGTGCCAAAGAATACTATTACATAATAAAATATTTACATTTACAAAAAAGATGTAAATAACCTGAAAAAAAAAGTGAAATTTCTTGAGAAAAATTGAGTGCAAATTTAATAATATTATTTCTCAACGTTTGTACTTTTTATACATTTCTACATGTGTATTACAGATCAGATTAACAAAGGCACAAAACATTTAATGACAGGCAGGATATTATTAAAATTACACTTAAATTGTCATTATACATTTCAGGTTCTTATTTGTTCACACTTTATTGTTAAAGGAAATTATGTGAATGTAAATCCATAATGTAATTTTTTTTTTTCACATTAAACGAAGAAGATTTGGAGTCATTATTTATAGGTTATTATGTTGTTATTTTACTTTTGGTCATATTGGTTTGAATGTGGAACCTGAACTAGAACCAGTTTGAAACGCTGAGTGTTGATTTCTTCAGTCTAACTGTTTGGGGGTTTTTTTGCATTCTTTTCATCCCGCGGGCTGGACCAGGACCTCTGTTCTACACATTCTGTCTCTATAATCATATGAAACAGACTAACAGTCTTATTAAAGTTTTCAAAAGGGAATGATATTTTTATCGATGAATGACTGTTGAATTTGTAATTTCTTCTGTTCAATATGTTGTTTTTTTTTCCCTTTGTGCTCAGACGTCAGATCTGTGGAATAAAAGACACAGTGTTGCTATCGGCGACGTGCATGAATGCAAACTGATCCGCAGGAAGGAGGTCACTCCAAAACAAGTGGATCACATCTGGAAGTCCATGACAGTGGCCCAGTACGTCAACACGGAAACACTCACCGTTTTAACACCAGTCAGTAACTGCATTTATTTATCAGTTTGTCTTCTTCTTCTTGTTCTTTTAGTTTACAGGGCGTCCTGGGCCTGAAGACTCTGGAAGGAGTCTTAAACCCAGACCTCGTCAACGGTAAACACATCGTTCACAATGTGTTCAGTGTTAATAAAACGGGCATCGTTGTACTGGAGAACAAAGCAGGTACGAAACATTTCTATTAAACTGAATCCATGATGTTGTAACATATGTGAATGTTCTGACTCATTTGTCCTTTTTTTTCAGAGGATATGCCTTATTGGGTCATATCAGCCATGAAATGTCTCGCCAACTGTAAGTATTACTTCTCTGACAGACGTACTTTTGATAAAAACTTTAACTCATAAAGACCCAGAGATAATTTGTCAGTTCCCAAGTAATTTTTTCCCTCTATTTCCCCCTTCATAAGTCATTTATCACTATTTATTATAATGTTATCCTCTTTATTTTGCACATTTTAGTGAAAATCTCATGTTTCTATATTTATTTAACTGATGGTGTAAGTATTCATTTAAGTTCAGAGTAAATTTAAAGGTTATTTATATTAAAAACTGATGAAAACGTGACCTTTTCAGTCAATCTATCAATAACAAAACATAAACTACAATGAACAGTTATCCTCAGCATCTGGCATTTTTCTGTATAAATTATGAATTTTCCTATTTTAATTGAGTGATCATGTAGGTGTTTATTTATTTCGTTGCTCTGAAATATGTGCAATGATAAAGGCTATTCTGATTCTGATTCTGAGGTGTATATGAAAATTCAAATGTTATTATATCAGAAACAGAAAATAAATCAAGCACCTACAACATATTTTGTTAATATTTTATTTATTTCTATTCATTTTAATTAATATTTTATTAAATCTAGTTATTTTGTTGCCTATTTTATTATTTTTCATTGAATTTTGTTCAGTTTTTGGCATTTTTGTTCAATTACTTATTTTTAATTTTTGATTTATTATTCATTTTTGTTCATTTTATTTAATTACTTGGGCTGTTCTTGCTAAATTTGATCTTTATTTTATTCTTTTTTACTTCATTTTAGTCAATTTTTGGCTATTTTTGTTCATGATTTATGATTTTGTTAATTTTTTTCTTTATTTTTGCTCATTTTATTTATCGCTTAATATAAACCCAGTGTGTCCATCCGCTGTTACTGATCCTACTTCATGGGTTTTACTGGTGAATCAATACTGCTGATATCACCATGCGCCCAGACATGCTGACATCACCGTATGTACATTATATTAGACTTACACTTGCTTTATTGTCATTCAATAAACGCACCAACAGTACACTTATTAAACGAGATGTTAATGCTTTGGCTCATATCAATATATAAAGGTGTAGTTAAAAAAAACAAATTGTGTTAAAAGTGTTAAAATGACAGTTCCTCAAATAGTATAAAAATATATATAGATTCAAGGTGACTTTATTAGTACCAGTAGGTAGATTTGACTTGCCAGTTACAACTGAATGAGAATAACATGAAAACAATAACACATACAAGGGGGATACAGGACAGAAGAAAAAATATATATACACACATATATATATAAATATAAAGATTAAAAACTAAAGTGGCACAGTGTGAATAAAGTGACAACAGTTCTATTGCATGTATATCGACAGGATTATATCAGGACATGCCCAGATATGCTGACATCAGCTGGATTGATGCCAAAACAAGCTACAATACATGTAAGGGGCGGGGTGTGTTGTGCCTGGCACCACTTATTATTTCCATGTATTTATAGGATTAGTGGATCAGCAGGTATTAAACATTTACGTCAGTAGGTGGTTTAGGTTGACAGTGGATGTTTGGGTCTTCAAGCGTTCATAAAATATCATCCAGTCATAAACGTCTTGTGATATTTGCACTCATGTACACACTCATGTGTTTAGACCTGACTGTGGTTGACCTGTCATTTGTTGTCGTTCTTCTACCTGGTTGTTTTTTCGTCCCAGGGCCCAACGGTAACGAGTCCAAACAGCCCGTGTACCCGGGGTTTGAGAGGGACGTTCTGAGGACGGTGGCCGACTACTTCCACAGACTCAAACAGCCCCTCCTGACCTTTCACCTGTACGAAGTCTTCGTCAACATCCTCAGTGAGTCCTCCGTCAGCGGCTGCACGTGAGCGGCTGATGTTCATTTCCCGTGTTGGCCCTCAGACCGGTCTTCCGTCCTGGTTTGTGTCTTGCAGGTCTGCTCCAGGATCAGGAGGTGGCCACTGAAGCGCTGCGGGTCAGCTGCCTGTTACTGCCCCCCCCCAACCGCAGACGCCTCCAGCTCCTGCTGCGTCTCATGGCCCGGGTCTGCCAGAACCCCCACCTGCCTCCGCTCAACGACACCATCCCCACCCGCACACTGGTACATGCCGTCCACTCAGCCTCTGTTTACACGAACAGAAAAGTCACATAATAGTAATAATCACATCTGACACGTTTACAGACACTTAAGAAATGGGATAATCGGAAACATTTGTTTAGGCTTTTCAGTCCGTTATCAAATTTCGGAGCTTGTGCTTACATAGTGACTAGAGTCAGACTTACTTTTTTTTTTTTTTTTATCAAATTTTTATTTTATTTTCATTTAACAAATTAATTCCAACAGAGGTATTTCAGAGTAGAATGAAACGTCCTGTCATCATCTTCTGCTCACGTTTGACTTCATAACTTCCGTTTTGTATGATTTTAATTGTTTAACCCATAAAGACCCAGTGATACTTTTGTAGTAGTTCCAAAATTATTTTTTTCTCTAATATTTAACCTTCTGAAGTGATTTGTCACCATTTATCATCAAATAATCCCCTGTATTTAGCATTTTTCCAGTAAAAATCTGATATTTTCCCGGATTAATTTCACTGATTATGTAGATGTTCATAAAACCTCAGATTAAAGTGTGAGGGTTATTATATCAAAAACAGAGAAAACTGACATCTTCATCAAAATATATCATTAAATGAACATAAAACAAGTGTGTCCACCCACTGTCATTGATCCAACTCCATGGGTTTTACGGTGATCGGTGTTGTAGAAGATGACTGTGTTTCCACGGTAACTACAGAGCCTCTGAACGTCCAAATGGGTCATATCTGATGAGCATGAAAAGATGAATAACTGTATTTTACACCAATTATTGACATGAATTGATAGGATTAATGGATCAACAGGGATTAAACATGTAATATTAGTAGATGATTTTGGTCGCTGGTGTATGTTTGGGTCTTAAGGGGTTAATAAATCAATCAAATTTCAGTTTCAGTGCATTTACAGCATTACAAGGAAATGACAGAACTACACTGTAGAAAGCACTGACCGCTGTCATTGTTTAAAACTGACTGGTATATGAAGATTTTCTTTGTTTAGGAATATACAAATGAATACTGTCAATGTTCAAAAGTTAAATAATAATAATATATATGTATGTATAATTTATTTTTTACTTCTACTTTTAGTTTTTCATTCTTTTGGAGTATAGTGTACATTTTTATAAGTGTATGACATCAGAATAACTTTATGGTTAAATTAAAATTGGTTAAATAAATGTTAGATACAAAAAAAAGAAGTGTTGAGCCACTTGAAAAGGGCCCAAATGTGGTCCTGGAGCCACAGGTTGAACACCCCTGTCATATTACCCTCAGAAATGTGCAAAATGACAATTGTGCAATGGAAACACAGAAATGTCGCAAAAATTGTCAAAAATCAAAAAAAGTTTTTACACTCTTATGAGGCGGTTTTTAAGGTATTTTTTTTTTTATATAGAACTATTGCACAAAAGTGTCATAGAAACACATTTTGCGCATCCTCACGAGTCACGGGCGTGACAATTCTGGTGCCACTAGAGGTCCAATAACATAAACAGTTCATTAGACGTTGCCTGGGTCATTTGGAAATTCTGGATCCACAACTGGCTGATGAATTCTGTACAATTCTCTCCCAGAAATCCATTTTTTGTGGCCGCTGTCTCTCTCTGCGAGAACGACGAAATATCGCGAGACGGGACCTCACTAGACTCACACATCGGAACCAAACACTCTTCAATGGAAACACCGACAAGTGCTTTGTCAAAATTGTAGAAATATTGCTTTTATTTTGCACAAAACTGTAATGGAAACCCAGCTGTAGATGAACGTTCTGAAGTTCTGTCTTTGTAATAAATGCATCACAACGCTGCAGAGGTTTTAGTTTAGTTTTGTTTATTATCATTTGTTCACAGTCCATGAAACACTTAAAATCTGTTTTATAAACATCTGTTTACACTGACTTTAATACATGTGTGTGACTTTTATTTGTTTTACTCTCTGCTTTTTATCCTACTATTATGAATCTGTTTTTGTCAGTTTTATCATATGTCATATTTACATTTACTAGTTTGATCATATGTTGTATTTGATCTTCATCAGCTCTTTGGGTCCATTGCGTTGTTTTAAATATTCTTTATAAATAAACCTGACTGTGTTCCGTCTCTGTCCAGATGATCCAGATGTTCTCACACTGCGTCCTCAGCTCCGTCGACGACATGGACCTGGACGAGCTGCTGTCCACCAAACTGGTGACCTTCATGGTGGATCATTACGTCGCCATTTTCCAAGTTCCTCCGAAGCTTCGGAGCCAAGTGGAGGAACACATGTCCCACCTTCGAAGAGTTCAGGTCATTACACTGTCACTGCCCTAGAAATACACACATGTGGGTAAATAATCTGCATCTCACTAAGGCTGCGTTCAGACTAGGGATGCAAATTATCAATTAATTCATTAATCGGTAGTTGGTTAGCCTTATCCATCAATTAACAATTAACTGATAAACGGTGATTTTCCTGAGAACTTGAATTTCTCTTTTATTAGGGTCTATAAGAATAAAAGCTAAATATTGTTTATATTCATGTCACATTCCCTAATGATTGATTTATTGAACCATTATGGATAAAATCCAGACAATGACATTTATGGAGTAGAACTAAACAACCTCTGCAGAGAAATTAAATTAAATAACTGGATCTGAAGAGGGGCCGTTTGTATAAATGGACATTTCTGACTTTGCTTACCCGACACATGGAGGCAGATTTCAGCACGGAGGAGGTTCATGTACGTGGTAGGGGGAGAGGAGTGTGGGGGCAATATATGTGGTGGTGCGCTCTGTACGTGCCGTAACTATTACAACAGGTGGAAACCGAAAGTGAAACTTATCAAGTCCAACTACCATCTGACGACCAACTTCTCTGCCTCCATTACACAACAGACCTTACACCAAATTTACACAACATCTAACCACAGCAGGACAAACAGACGGGCTGGTCTGTGTTTGGCTCCGCCCCTAAAGCCATTCTAACCCATCAACACCACCGTCCAGTTTGATGACTGGCTATCCCACCTGCCACGTCACAGCATGGCAATTAATTGACAGTCATTTTAATTTAATTGGCAAATTCTTATTGACAATTAATCAATAGTCGATTGATTGTTTACATCCCTAGTAGCACATTTTGGATTTTTTGGTGAAATCCCATTTTTTTGTACTTGTTTGTATTCCACATTAAATGCGACTTCTATCAGTTTTGAATATGAACTGAATGTGACCCTGAATTGACCAACATGTACAAAAGAGGTCCTGACGTCATATGTGACCACGCACTCCGTGTGTTTACGGAAGTAAATATAGTTTTCCTGCCACTTCTCCAGACTGGGGTCGTTTGTCGCATTTCAATGACATAAAGGTCGGATAAATGCGACCTGTCCATTCAGACTCAAGTCACATTGTTAAATATCAGCTGTGTGTCAGATTTAGGACCACATATGAAAGTGTCCTGGGTGGGATTAGTGCTGTTTAAACTGACTTTAACAGATCAGATACAGGTCACATATGGACACAAACATCAGATTTGGGACACGTTGACCTGCAGTCTGAACGCAGCCTTAGACAGAAGAGTGGAAAATACTGCACTCACAGGTCCAGTCTAATATTATTGGTGCATAAAACCAAGAAATATCCTGGAGTTATTGTAAATATAAAATAAATCTTTTCCTGCCCTTTTCATCACCACTCATGATGACGTGTTTGGTTTTGGAAAATGACTTTAGAGTAAAGAGAGAAAAGATGAATCAGTAACACAGACACGAGTACGGATGGAGCAGTTTCAATCTTCATCTTCAAAATATGACCTTCTATGGTTGTAAAGTTGTTTAATAGTCGATCTGCCAGCAGGGTGAGCCCAGATATGTTGAGTGCACCAAAGTTTAATGGTATGCATAGATAGTGTGGGTCCTCGTCATATAGAAACTACTGGATGCTAATTTGCATATGTTTATAATTAGCATTAATTTGCATAATAAAAATGCTACCCAAGAGTTGAAATGTGTCCACCCTTGACATTGATTGGCAGTTTTGAAGATATCAGAAATTAATTCAACATTCTCCTAAAATATTCCTAAAATACTGTCAATATAGGTGATTATGCTAATTTATGCTAACTGTGCAAATTGCTCAACATATGGAAGTTAGTATCCAGCTGTTTCTATACGCTAGGGACCCATGTGATACATTTCTAACATGAAACTTTGGTTTACTCAACCTTCACAGGTTCACATTGGGGCTCCGGGCTGGCAACTACACTATAAAATATATTTTTTAATTTATTTTTTCAAAGGGGCGTATTAAAAACACAATGTGCTGATACGCAGAATCATAACCAAGGCTAATGTCCATCTTTAGTCCCAACATTAAACAAAATAGCCGACATAAAATACACCAATCTAGTAAACTCATTCAACAGACAAGAAAAATATGTTATATATTTAGACTAGAGTACACACACACACACACACACACATATGATTATGGATGCCAGATGAGTTTGTATGAGATTGTAGAGGCAGGTTTGATTGTCCATTAACTGTGATTTTAGATGTTTAGTGACTGGGCTGAGGGTGGGCGAGTGTTGGATAATGGTTTGAGAGGAACGGTACGAGATATAATAATAATAAGAGATTGAAGGTCACAGGTTTTGTGTGTGATGGTGCTGATCAGCCTTGTCTGCTTCTACTCATTCACTGTGTGTGTTTTTAAAGATGAATCCTCCATTCAGGTTCCAGTTTAATGGATGTGAACCAGCGGTCATTAACTGGGACCAGAGTCATACACTCTTACAGAATACAAACCAGCGTTACTATCAGGCGGCTGTGGCGCAGCTGGCAGAGCGGGTCGTCCAATGATTGAAGAGTTGGGTTAGAATTCTGCCTCCGACTGTCCACATGTCAAAGTGTCCTTGGGCAAGACACTGGTGTATGAGCAACTGAATGGGTGAATGTGAGGCTTGTATTGTAAAGCACTTCGAGCACTATCTGATAGTGGAAAAGCACTAAGTACAGACCATTTACCATTACTGTAAGATGGTAACGTGTATCAGAGTCTTAAAACATGTTGAATTTACAAATCTGCATTTAATACTTTAAATAAAATAGTCTTTAAAGGTATTAAATTTGATGTGGTAGGACTTAAGTTACGTGTCCATGAACTCGTTGGCTCTGTTGTGTTTAAATGTGTCCAAGCTGTAACGAAAGTAACGTTAGTCGACTCACTTCCACCCGCTCCAACACGATCATTTATATTGAAATTAGGAACTAATTAGTGCGACCTTTGCAGCCCTTGATGAGAAATGATCACCAAACGTTCAGTCCAACACGTACAGCCGTTAGTTACAGGCATCTTATGCAAGAAATCAATTCAACTCAGAACAGTGAGACTCGAGGAGTGGGAGGAAATAAATACATTTACAGGGTTTCTGTGGGTCATTAGTAAGTATAAAAAAAATCATTAAATAGAGTTTGTGAAAATGAAGGCTTTAAATGTCATTAAAAAGCATTAAATTCAAAAATTAAATACAGTTGATGGAGAAAAAACCCCATTGTTTTTTACGGTTTATTTTGATTATGTAAACATTTAAGAATTTTGATCAGAAGTATAATGTAATGATTGACAGGTGGAACCCTTTGATTGGCTATTGTTTATGCTGTGGTAAAAAAGTGGAGAGAATATTAGCAAATGTCGGAAATGGAAGTTTCAATAGAAGTGGTCGGAGGAGGAACTATTGAGAACCTGATTAAAGCCCAACGGTGAACCCGGAGAAGATCTTCAAAATCTGCACATCGATGCAGTGAAATCACACATGCTGTGAGTCGCAAGTTGGCGTTTAGAACAGAATTTAATGCCTTGCAGATGTAGTTTCTACGGTTGGACATGGGCATTAAATTCTGTTCTAAGTAGAAAAAAGGTCTTAAATTGAACTTGTAGGAACCCTGAACCAACAGATGACACCGTAATCCCCTGTCATCTATCAATCAGTGCTCCTCCACGTCTGTGAAGCATTTCTGATCAAATAAAATAAGATTTAAATAAATTTTTTTTTAAAAAAGCGATAAAACACTTTGCATCCACCCAGAACCAGAATAGCCCTTTTAGGGCTAAAAGGGCTGTTCTGGTTCTGGGTGGATGCAAAGTGTTTAATTGCTTTTTTGCGTCTTCGCTGCGTCCTCACTGACGGTTGACTCTGACGGTTAACTGCCGGTTTCCACGGCCGTTGTTTGTTCCATCAGATCAAATACGCCGGCTCAGACACAGACTTCAGCGCGTCTCCAGCCTTCTGTAAACACATCAGCAGGGTCGACTCTGAGGAGCAGAAGGTCATCGGTACTCAGACGCCGCTGCAGCAGCTGCTGGAAGGGCTGATCGCCGACAAAGAGCTGCCGGCCAAGGACAAGAGGAAGAGACTCAAACAGGTGGGTGTGAGTCGTGTGTCACGGTCTGCGGTGACACATGTTTACAGACACCGTCACTCAGATTAACCTAACGCCTGAACCGTTGACTCTGCTGACAGAGTCCAAACGTCACCTTTTAGCGGAGACCGGGCTCTTCCTATTGGTCTAGAACACATGAGGGTGGAGGTCTGCATTTGGCTGAGGAGGAGGGGTGGAAATGGGTGGAGCATAGGGCAGTAGAGTGCAGTCGGTGAGAAAGACATGGAAGATTTTATATTATTTTTAGCAGTTTTTTTGTGGTGTTTTAGCAATTAATTCTAGTAACCAGTCGTCTGTAATACTGATTGTGTTAGTTTGGAGTGTTCTACTATGTGTTTTGTGATGTTATTGTCAAGTTTTTGCTGTTATTTCACCTTTTTTAACTGTTTCATCTATATTTTTCCCATTTGTACAGTTCATTGACAGTTGTATTTTATCTGTAAATTTTCTATAAATGTCTGTATAATTCTATATTTGTAAATATATGTGCAGATCTATCCAGGGCGTATACAGATGCAGTGTCTACATTTGAATCAGCTGATGGATGTTTTTGCCATTGAGCCCGTTTACATGACTATAAAAATCAAATAACTGGGAGTAATCTGATAATTGCCGTAATCAGATGTGACGTGTTTACATGCACTTCAGAAATGTGTTATAATGGGAGTCCTTATAGGGTTCAAATATGACATGTAACACAGGCTAAATGGAACATACCGAGTGAACCGTAAAAGTCCACATCAGTCAGTTTCATCATAAAACCATCTGTCCATCTGTCACACCTCTGCTCCTTCGGTCCACGTCGACTCTGTCATTTAGATTCTCCTCCTCCTCCTCGTTCGCAGTTTGAGAAGTCGTACCCAGACGTCTACCAAAACCGATTTCCCACCGAGGAGAGCAAAGCTGCTGTTCTACCCGAGAAAACGCCACGAATCAAACCTCATCTCATGTTCTTCAACCTGAAGAAACCCTTCCAGCCGTTCCAGAGGAGCTGGAGTTTCAGAGCGTAGCATTCAAGCACCGACGCAAGAAACTGGAAACACGACCACGACGATGACGACCACGACGACGATGACCTCACAGACGACGGAGGAGACGCAGAAGGCCTGGTCTGACACTTCACTCATCCACTACATGGACAAAAGTCTGTGGACACGTTGGTCTCAGGTGTTTGTTTTCTAACAGGGGTCTGGAACACAAAACAAAAATGGCTAATGTTATAATTTAGGTTTATATTATAGGATAAATGTCATTACATTGGTTTATTTGGGTTAAGTTGTTATCTTTGATTCCAAAATGACTCGCAGATGGTTTTTACCATAGTTTCTCTCAACAGTAATGTAGTTTTTTAATCCATGACTATGATTTTAAATGTTCTTTCTCTAAATTTCTAAAATATTTTTCCGGCTCTGACTGTAAATAATAATTTTCTACCACAACTAACCTTCTACTTTATTTATTTGTGTATATTTTGCTCATTATGATGTTTTTTTCTTCATTTCTGTGCATTCTGTTAATTTTTTGTATGCTTATGATGCAAATTTTTGTTCATTTTGATGTATGTTTTGTTCGTTTTAATTAATTTTGTTGCTTGTTTTTCATTTTGTTTTTTGTTAACCATCTACTCTCTTCACATCTGACCGAGGAAGAAAAATTAAAAATTAATGGGAGATTTTTCTTCCTGTCAGATGTGAAGAAAGTAGATGGTTAACAAAAAAAAAAAAAAATTAAAAAATAAGTAACAAAATTAATAAAAATGGAGAAAAGAGCATCACAATAAGAAAAAAATTTATCACAAAAAGAAAGTAGATGGTTAGTTTTGTTCGAACATTATTATTTACAGTCAGTTCAGGAAACATATTTTAGAATTTTAGAGAAAGAACATTTAAAACTAGAAAAGCACTCGGAGAGCGCAGACCTCCGCCAAGCACCACCGTTCCCCCATTTTTCTAGGTGGTGCTAGAGAGCACATAGGTCATAGGTTGCAGTG
>JAPTGZ010000009.1:32908136-32920903 GCA_029814645.1 Fowleria isostigma | reverse complement strand
ACGCTGGAGGGATTATATCTCTCGGCTGGCCTGGGAACGCCTCGGGATTCCCCTGGAAGAGCTGGTGGAAGTGACTGGGGAGAGGACTGTATGGGCTTCTCTGCTGAGGCTGCTGCCCCCGCGACCCGAACCCTGATCCGGAAAAGCGGAAGACGACAACAACGAGTGCAATTTTAACCATGTTCTGCTTGTTACTAAATATTTTGTGCCTTTGTAGATCCACTGCAATCTGTAATTTGTAATGCACATGTGGAAATGATAAACTAATACATACATAATATTGTTAAAATTACACATATTTATGGTTGTGGCTGTTTATGTTTTTTCCATTTTCAAAAGGATAATTTGTGGATGTAAATATTATCAGAATGTAATTTGACTTTTTTTTTTTATTTTTTTTTTTTAAACTTTTTTTACTGTTATCACTTTATTGGTCCTACCCACTTGAGATCATATTGGGCTGTATTTGGCCCCTGACCTAAATGAGTTTGACACCCCATACCATACTGTGATCAAGTTTCTCATCTCATACTATATTTCATGTAATGGTGTAAACTGTCTCCTCTCAGGTTAAAGATGACCAGATGGAACAGGTTCAGAAGACCTTCCTTCACATCCCCCCTCCCACCAAAGAGGCCTACTACTTTAGGCAGGTGTTTGAGAAGCACTTCCCGGGTCGGGCTGAGTGGCTCTCTCATTACTGGATGCCATGCTGGATTGGCACCTCTGACCTGTCAGCCCCAACATTATCCACCTCTAAACCTGACAAAGAGTAAAACCAGTGGAGCTTCCTGCACCACAGCACAGGCCTCTGCAGGAGATTATTAGTCAAACATGTCATTGTTACCTTCGCCAAGGAGGTTATGCTTTTGCCGGCGTTTGTCTGTTTGTTTGTCTGTCTGTCTGTCTGTTAGTGACTTGACGCAAAAACCACTGGACGGATTTGGATGAAATTTTCAGGAAATGATGGAAATGACACAAGGAACAATTGATTAGATTTTGGGAGTGATCCAACATTTTACTCCAGTCTAGATGCGCCAGTTCAGTTGGAATGGCGCTTGTCACATCTCTCCTCTCTCCCCTCCATGCGGGTGTGGGCAGGGCTACCTGCGCTTCACTGAGTTGTGTGTGTGTGCGGCAGAGGGAGGGGCCAGGTACAGGGCAGGCAGTCTGTCTGTTTGTCTGTTTCTCTGTCTGTTAGCAACTTTACGTGAAAAATACTGGACAGATTTTGAGGAAATTTTCAGAACATAATGGAAATGACACAAGGAACAATCAATTATATTTTTGGAGTGATCCAGGTCACCACCTGGATCCAGAATTTTTTAAAGGATTCTTTAACATTGGGAGATAGGACCATTTTTGGCATTTGTGCATATAAGTCCACAAAAAAAAAATTCAGGGCACTGATACAAATAAATGTAGGATTATTGATTTGGTGTGAGTCATAATATGGGAGGAACTATCATGCTTGGCGGCGGTCTGCGCTCTTTGGGTGCTTTTCTAGTTAGCTATACATTTTTTAAGTGCGCAAACATTTGGCTCTGCTGAAGTGTACTTTCTCTTGCTTTGCAGGTTGTCAGAAATTGATGAAGTTTGTCCAACTTGCTGTTTAGCTTTACTGTTTTCTTTGAATGGAGAAATAAAAGTTGATTGACTGTCAAAGACTGCAGTGCATGTGCAATTTTCAGTTTTCAGCCTTGACATACATTTTTATCTAGCTGAAGCACTTTGAACACGTAAGCTTGTGCTAGTACAACAGATTAGAGTTGTTTTGTTTAGAGTTGAATTGTTCAAAATGTGGTACAAGTACCAAACTTCACACAAATACTCCTTAGGGGTTACTGTTTTGAAAAAAATACACCAGTCACCTGAAATTTAAGATGGCTGTCGTTTTTTCCAAGATAGCTGCTATCCTGCATATAAATTGCCTATTCTCCCACAGAATCTCACTGAAGTAACCCATTTAGTTTATTTTGGTGTGAAAAAGTAAGTTCTCAAGTATCTATTTGGAGCTTCTTTCTATCATTTTGAGCCCAAAACAGTGAAAATTCAATAGTGCAGCAGATAAGTAATGTTTTTCAGGTGAATTGTACAAAAATGTGGTACAAGCACTAAACTTGGCACTCCTTGTGGGTTACTTTTTTTTTTAAATCCATTGGCCATTTGAAATTCAAGATGACTGCCATTTTTTCCAAGATGGCACCATAATTAATACCAAAAGATTATTTTTGCCACAAATATCCAGACTTACCCATTTCTAGCTAAACAATCTAGAGTTGGAAATACATATTGTAGATGTACATATATCACATTTAATCAAATTTTATTTCATATTTTTGCAAATGTTGTGTTCCCTGTTAATTTTTCACTGTTTTGGACTAGAAATAGTAGAAAGAAGCTCCAACTAGATCTTGGAGTTGTACTGTTGGATTCCCTATCCCGGAAAACCTACTTTTTAACACCAAGATCAACTGAATTGTGTTAAATTCTGTGGTGAAATAGACAATTCATGTGACAGAATAGCTGCCATTTTTTTTCCAAGATAGCCACCACCACCGAAAATGTGGGGGTAGCAGACATAGAAATGAAAAAATAAAAGAAGATTCATGGATGAAAGTAATTATCAGGACAAAGCATTTAATGATGATGATCATCCGGTTTGTTTTATTTTGAAGTGAGTTCACCTCTGTTTACCTCCGGCCAAAGACACCATTGGGCAGCACTTATTAGAGATTTATTGATGGTGTGCATTTTAGTCAAAAATAAAGCCCTTGAAAGTGAATTACTGTGTATGTGGGTATGGGCAGGTGTATAAATGTGGGTAGTGTTGCGGTTGGTAAGAGTTTCGACAGAACACCAACTCCTATAATTCACCGATTGAACTGGTTGAGCTGTTATGTTCATGACCAACACGTCACTAATCAGAATACAGTCCCTAACCTCACCCATTAATAAATGGAACCAATGTTTTAAACCTTTGCTATTATTTTATTGAGCCGCAGAAGGAGGAAAGAGCCGCAGGTTGCCAACCCCGAGGCTACAATATTTTACCCACCTGTTGGGTTAAATGGACCAACCTATTGTGCTGGGTCAAATTAACTACTGCTGAGCTGGTGCAATAATGACCCAGCAGGTGGTTAAAAACAATGCAATTTGGGGTGTTTTTAATTGCTGTTTTTAGTGTTTATGAACAACCTGAAATGTCTAAAGAAAATATATAATATCAAGTGCCATTTGACTGGTAATCTGCCTGTTATTAAATGTTTTGTGCCTTTGTAGATCTGATCCATAATGCACATGCATAAGTGATAGGTTGCCTTATTCAATAAAAACCTATAAAAAATTCAATACTGTTTTTTCTTTCAGTCTATTATTCCTCCTAAAACACACAGTAACACAAATGGTGTTTTTCACATTGAATACCAGTTAATTCACACATGTGCAGTTGGTTAAAATAAAACAAAAAAGAGAAAAACATTTAGCGAGATGAATGTAAATTGCACAGAACAAGTGTGGAAAATTGTTACAGGAGTGGCTGGTCATTTATTTTTTTCTTTTCTAGCAGAAGAAAAAACTGAATGTTTCATGTAAGGAACTAATAGCAGAGCAAATACATTAAAGAGATGATCAAGACAATATAGCAATTGCCATGTACACTAGTAATAACAAACTAATTCAATATGTACTGATCAAAAAGGAAAACGGAAATTTATTAAATCCCGCATTTATACAACAATACATATCATTTTTACTTCCTTAATGACAAAGTTACATCTGTTTAGAGTAATGATCAACAGATCTGGCCGGCCTATATATCAGGCCAATATTTGCATGTTTTACTTGTATCAATATCAGCTGATGCATGGGTGCATTCACCAATATATTTTTCCTGCATCATTTACAGATAAACTGGCAGCAGATGTACCTCACAATGAGTACAGCACACCTAGAAAGTTTTACTTTAAGTTTACCACCTGGTCCAGTCAAATGCACCAGTGACTCTCCCTCCAGTCTGACGAAATGCACCCAAAACACACCGGTGACTCTTCCCCTGGTCCACCAGCAGAACACACCGGAGACTCTCCAGACCACTACCCCTACTTCTGACATGTGCACTGAAAATGAGTCAATCAGTACACCTCTTTGAAAAGTAAAATTTTAATCAGTATCTCAATGAACATAAGCACAGTTTCAAAACATTTGGACAAAACTGAGTTTTATAGAACATTTCCTGAACTGAGAACATGATAAGTTGTATAGTGTCCCATAGAAAATGTGGATTCTCAGAGAAAACTAAAGGTTTTGTGACTGTTGGTATGGACTCTTTTTTGCTGAGCACTGTATATGCACCATTCTTTTTCAGTGTTTTCTTTTTCTTTTGCATTTCTGTTTACACTTTCTTTAGATCAATAAATCCATTTCACTACAGCAGCTGATGTAAGTGAAGTCACTATAACAGACCTCTGCATGAAATGACTCGGTGGAAAATAAATTTTAATGTTAACTCTAGCACAGTGTGACTTACAATATACTGAGTGCTTGAAACTACTGTGTGCAATCCTGTAATTATTTTATTTATGCTTAAATATCTATTTTAAAAGAAATTACCATAAATTCTGGACTATAAGCCGCTATTTTTTTCCCATGCTTTGAACCCTGCGGCTTAAATAACGGTGCAGCTTATACAATGATTTTACCTTACTGCCTGCCACACACCAGGGAAGAATCTGCAGGAATGGGTGATATTTACGACTCCCCATTGTTACTGATGGCAGCTCCAAGTACCGTACTAAGAGAAATTACCAGAACATTTGGCCTAGTGTAGAAAAAAAGAAAAGAAAAAACGTGTGAAAAATCGATCCAAAGAGGATCACACACGCTCCAGTGACAGCGATAACAAAAGAGACACTGATAAAGTGAGCGATGAGGTATTGAGGCTGTTCAGTTCAGACACTGAAGAAGAGGACTTCAGTGGTTTTAGTTCAGGAGGAAGATGAAGAAGGGAAATAACTTTTCCTGGTAGGTTGTGTTTCACCCAATAAAGCTCTCCAGAGACCGTCAAATTTAAAGCATCGCAGAATTAATTCGCATGTGGTGCGTAATGTTAAATGAAAAAGATATTACAACAGAAATAAGCACTTGTTTTTGATCTTTATATTTTCAAAAATAAATTAAAAGTCCTACTCTAACGGAAAAAAAAAAAATGTTCACTTCCAAGCACTTTCAAGCGTTTTTCAAGTCATTTTAAGTCCGTTAATCCCCAGCCGGCGCAAATGCAAGTCAGTCTGGTATCGGCACAAATCCAAAGGCAACCCTGATAAATCCACCACCAAAAAAAAGGAAAGAGAAAATGTGCTTTTAAGAAAACCTTTTGTTTTCTATTATTACCTTTACATATTTTGATGGAAAATCATTTTAATTTACTTTTTAAGTGACAATGTCACAATGTGGACACTCGTGGCTTATAAACCGGTGCGGTTTATACGTGGACAAAATTGATTTTCTTTCTAAAATTAGTATCTGTGGCTTATATACAGGTGCACTCTATAGTCCAAAAAATACAATATATGTTACTAGTTCTACCCATGGAATAGGGGTGAGTATTGGCAAGAACCTCACAATACGATACGCATCACAATACTTGGATGACAATACTTGGATCACGACACAATAGTATTACGATATATATATATTAAAGGTTGAAATATCAATATTATATCAGAGGTCAAAGTATCGCGATATATTGCTGTATTTATTTACACCTCTACTATGGAACATTTTGTTTTTCCACTTTGCGGTGTGTTTCTTTTTCTGGTGGCTACAATCGTCACTACTTTAGAAAACTTGGGGGAAAAAACAGTAAAAATTTATTACTATCCTAATTTTTTTTTTTTTACATTTTTGAATATGTTTAAAAAAAATAATAATAATTAAAAGTTAAAATCAAAAAGAAAATTAAAACAAAAACATTTTTAAAAAACATACAAAACATCTGTTACACTTGAAAAAACAGAACCTGTTCTAATGGTTGTCAAATCACGTCTTTAATGACATAACGGAGGTGTCAAAAGTCATTAAGGGTGAGAGGGGGTTGTCAAATGTCGTCTTCATGGGGGGAAGGAGTTACAAAGACTTTGTTTTTTTTTCACATTTGTCAAACCTGAGTGATGGCCTAATTATCATTAACAATGTGGTAAAGAAAGCTGTCAAATATTTGTGTGCATGACAGATATACGTGCACATTAGTCTATAGTTGTACAAGAACAATTACTTGTAATCTCTTGAATGAGTGTAGTCATACATCAAAGGTATTGTCTGTATTCAATCAGAATACAAATGAAAAAGTTTTGAAAAGAATTACAAACACAAAATCTAACTTTATGATGAAGCTTTTGTCAGCACAAATATAAATTCACCAACGTGACTCTACTGCCAAAAATACGACACCACTTCACAGGCATTATTTATGAAGCAGAGGATCCACGGATTCAACAGAATGACCAGAAGTTCAGAGTCCAGATGAAGACAAGATCAGGCAGGATCACTGCACAAGATGGCCGACGACGGCAGAGAACGAAATCAGGTCAAATCAAACCATCTGTCCACTGTTCTGAACACAGAACACAGAAAGGGACGGTTTTGTTTAGAGTTTTTTTATTTGTCTCATTTTCTTCATTTTTCTCTAATTTTGTTGCTTATTTTTTTGTCTTTACTCATTTTGATGCTTATGTTTGTCCATTTTTGTATAATTGATACTTATTGATATCTATCTATCTATCTATCTATCTATCTATCTATCTATCTATCTATCTATCTATCGATGTACTTAGTCATATTATCAGATTACATTAACATTACTCATCTACTTTATAGATTTTTTTTTTTTTTACTAATGTTAGCTAATTCTACTTTCAGTACTAGTTGGTTTCAAGCCAATGAAAAAGTTTTATGTCAACATCCAACTATCTCGTTAATCTAATTTTAAACATATTTAAGTAGATCGATCTTAAGTGTCAGATTTTGTAACACTTTAAGTTCATGTGTCGTTTTTTTAGGTCAAATTTGTGTGAATGTTTGAGACATTTATCTCTGGCAATAACTAAATGCTAAATGAGCTAATCTTAGCTTCTATCTATCTATCTATCTATCTATCTATCTATCTATCTATCTTTAGTTATTGTCATATCTGATTATAATAACATTAATCATCTACTTTACAGATTTTGTTGCCAACGTTAGCTAATGCTACTTACACTAGCTGTTTTTAAACTAATGACAAAGTTTTCTATCAACATCTAGCTATCTTGTTAATCTAATTTTAAGCGTATTTAAGTTTATTAATCTTAATTTTCAGATTTTATAACAGTTTTAGTTAATGTGTAGATTTTTTAAGTCAAATTTGTGTGAATGTTTATTGGGACATTTAAACAAAAGGCTAAATTAGCTAGTTAGATCATCTTTGCATCTGTCTATCTGTCTACCTTCCACATAAAACCCAGAGGCTGATACAGAATATATGCCTTAAACTCCTGACAGCACATCTCCATCTGTTCAGGGATAGTTTTTATCTCCATCTGAAACTTTTGAACATGTCAGTGAGTTGACAGTTTGGTAACAGACTTCTAAACCTCTCCACTGGTGTCCTGACAGGCGCTGTCACAGACAATGCCGTCAGTCATGTTGACATTCACCATTTCACACCGAAACGACTGTTCCATAAAAATTTTCAGAGAATGTTTGGTCTGGTCAGGACTCTTTGGTCTGAGCTGATAACGGTTTCTAAAGCCGAGTGACAGGTGATTCATACTTCTACACACAGTGATGTGGACAACATCAGCATCACATTTCAAAATGACTGTATTTTTTATGTCACCGCTCTATGTGCTACTGTGAAGGCGCCGCATCTGGAAATTTATTCAAACATCTCTGACTAAGATTCATTTCATATTTACTGTGTATCATCCTCGAGAAAATGTCTACAAAGTTTATTCAGTTTAGAGAATTTTTTCTTTTTTTAATTTTTGACAAATTCTTGAACTATTACTTATAATGGTCCATATTTTGATGGTCCATATTTTTATTACTAGGGCTGTCAAAATTAACACATCAATACAGATTAATCCATCATCATGATTGATCTGATTAAAAACTTTAACGTAATTATTATTATAATTACGTAAATCCCTTGAGAAGGCAGCCAAAGTGCTTTACATTATTGATAGATAACTTATTGTCCCCGTGGGGAAATTTGTCTTCACAGGTTTATTATTCATTCATTCTCATATTCACACTCTGGTGGTGATAAACTACATTTGTATCCACCGCTGCCCTGGGGCAGGCTGATGGAAGTATGACTGCCAATTCATTCCAAATAGCCCCCTCGACCAACACCAAACATTCATACACTAGTGTGAGTAACCATGGAAGCAAGGTGGGTGAAGAACTGAACCCATCGTCAGCGCAGAATGACTCTGAACGTCTCTGTAACACGTTTGGGTCAGTTTGTCCAAGTGGCGTTAGCAAGGCAATGAACAAATATTCAGTTGATCCAGTAGTGACAGGCAGCAGAACCAACCCATGAAGAAACTAAACAGCACATTGGTCCTCTGGATGGAAATATGAGGACGAAAAAAAACAAGACACAGCAACAGTCGACCACAAAAAGTATTAGACAAACTCTGCACGGGGGAGAGTTTTTTTATTCACTGAAGCACTTCAGCTTCAAATACAACATTAACACCAAGTGTATGTTAGTTGGCAATTCTGCTAGCTCTTCTGCTAACGTGTAGCTCAGTTTACGAGAAACACATTAAGTGCATATTCCTTCTTTCTTGAGTGTGTTTGCTCATACCATTGAAATGTGATTAATTAAAAATGAATGGTATTTAAACATGATTGATCAAAATTAAATCAAAGCAACCCTGTGATTAATTTGATTAAACATTTTAACTGTTTGACAGCACTAGTTATAACATGTTACAGATATCAAAATACTTCCTATTGATCACTGATAGGAAGTCATATATGGACTTCATTTGGGTCCATGACCTTTGACCTTGAGTGACCTTCACAGGTGAAACTCAAGTTCACAAATGACTGAAACTACTGGTTGGATTCATTTCCAGTTTTAAATGCTAAATGTTCAGTACTTATACATTCCTTTTTCACACTTTCATGTTGCCCAAAGTACTTTACAAAGCCTCACATTCTCACACACACACACACACACACACACACACACACACACACACACACATACACACCAGTGGGTGGCTGCTGCCATGCGAGGCACTGCCAGACCCTACTGGGAACAATTTAGGGTTCAGTGTCACTTTGACATTTGGACGGTCGGAGGCAAGCTTTGAACCGCTGACCCTTTGGTCATTGGACGACCCACTCTACTAACTGAACTGCATCTGCCTTGGGACAATGTCTACAAAGTTTGTTCAGTTTTGAGAAATTTAGATTTTTGATTACAAATAGGCCTTTACTTATAATGGTCCGTACTTTGATGGTTTATAACATGTAAGTGGTTAGATTTAAGACAAAATAAGATATTTCTTTATTAGTCCCATAAGTGGAAATCCCAGATATCGGTCTACTTCCCATTGATAACTGATAGAACTCATCTATGGACTTTGATTGGATGAGTTGAGTTCTCCTCCAGTGAAAGCCCCGCCCACTTCTGACATACTGATACTGATCTCCTTCATCCAGACCACAAGACTGGAACATAGAGACAGAACCTGAACCTCACACATTCAACTGGTATCGATCCTCATAGAACATAACGCTGACATACAGACACACTGGTTCTCTTGTTCCTTATTTGTGCGTTTGTTCGATTCGTCGTCTGACTTTGGGGCCGTTCGACGCTCTTACCTCAGAGTGGACTCTTTGGACGTGGGAATGCAGGTTCCCCTTCTGGGAGAACGAGGCCGGGCAGAACATGCAGAGGTGAGGTTTCTCTCCGGTGTGTCTCACCATGTGGGTCTGCAGCACCACCTTCTGGTTGAACGCCTTCCCACAATGAGAGCACTTGAACGGCCGCTCACCTGAGGGAGGACAAGGTCAGTTTACACAACAGCCACAGGGATGTCCACGTCAGCGCTATTACATGACATCAGTCGTTTCAGGGGCAGTTATGGGATATTTGTTACATAATAGGGTTTGTTTCCCGCTCAGAGGCAGATGTATTTGAGAACATATGCATTAATACACTCATTACAGCTGCTCATTCTTCCAGTAGGAGCTGACACACTGAACACAATACATCTCAGATCATTATAAATATACACTGTGGTCAGAATGAAACCAGCATTTGTCCATCTCCAGCCCCATTTATAGATGATTCAATCTGCTCCAAAGAATGAGGGAGCATATGTGAGCAGATGCACCCACGGCGACTCTTCACCTCCTCGTATTAGAAGCTGTTTGAGATTCTGGGCACAGTAGAATCAGCTCCATCCACCATTAGTCATCCAGCCTTCCACACAAATTAACACGGGCCTGACGTGTAAACACCATGTGGGTGGAAGCCACTGGCTGCATTACCTGAGCCCAGGCAGCTCCACAAACCACACAGCAACACAGGAATATTAGAATTTAAGCAGCATATTGAAAGTCCGCCCACACACAGCATCTCTACATGACAGCTAAGTGATAAAGTGAGCTTCAGCGTACGGAGCCTCAGAAGCGGAGGGTAAACAGACTGAAGGACCTGAAGTACTTAGATTATGTCATTGAGACAGTTAATCGAAGAAAACATACTCAGAGTGGGTCCGGGTTGAGAAAATGAACTGGAAATCATAATGAAAACTGCAAAATGACCAGATTCACACTGGAATGTATGAGTATTTCAGCTCCATTTAAAGACACTAAACCAGGGCTGTCCAAGTCAATGTAGTTCAGGGGCCAGGCCAATAAAATAATAGCATTATAAGTGGTTCCAGGCACTACAAACACTGCCCCTCACATCGATCCAGCTGATGTCATTATGTCTATGTGCGTGCTGATGTCAGCATATCGGTTGCCTTTATATACAGGGTTTCTACACATTTGAAAGTTCTAAATTCCATACTTTTTCCCAGACCCTACTTTCCAGATTATTCTGAATACGTGTGACATATCACCTAATAATTTCCATTAGATTATATCTAGGTGATGCAGCTCATACATATAAATAAAGGCTAAACCAAATAAACTCAGTGGCTTTTTTTTTATTTAAGTTGCAATTTCACAAAGAGTCCACATTTATCTTTCTTTATCCACTCAGGATGTTTATCCAAATCAGTCTGTATATTTGGGATTTATGAACCAGTTGTCAGATTAATTACACCTATACATTATGAGTTCAATGATCATACAAGCATGTTGAATGTGTGTGGTCGTCACCTGTCCGTCAAAGTGGCAGTGAAAAATGACACCACCTGGGCGGGGCTTAAAATGGGTTGGAGGAGGATAAAGGCAGAGGGCGGGGCATTCAACTTGTCAATCTACCTAAATGTTTTCTGGGATTTACCTACTGTATATGTTCTCACAAACATTTTAGCTGCACTAGCAAGAACCTAAAAACCAGATGAATCCATTTCTTGTTTAGATATTCATAATTTCATGTTTTTTCCTCATTTATTTTCCTCATAGAAGTGGTAACAGTCTTGAAAACATGAGCATTTTTCCATACATTTGTTTCCATTTCCCATACTTTTCCCAGCATGGAAATTTATAAAATCAAATTCCATACTTTTTATACTTGCATAGGAACCCTGAATATATAAGTGTCAAGTTTGAAGTCAATTGATGTTTTATATATATTTAAAATTTTGCTCAATATAAATAAATGAAATAGAAAAAGATTTTAAAAATTCATAAAAACTAGAAACTTTGTATGGAGTGCCAGGGGTGTAAAAATTAAATAAATGAATACATCATCTATGAATTCAAGCATTTACAAGGATTTCAAGTCCCTTGAATACGTGGTCCTGTTTTGGAGTATAGAATTTGAAGCAAAATGAGTTTTCAACCGTGACTGTTAATATCTTCAGTGTCATTTTTGTATTTTACAAATTCATCCCATGGGCTGGATCAGACCCTTTGGCAGCCGCTTTTGGCCCATGAGCCCTATGTTTGATACCCCTTCATTAAACTGAGCTTTGACTTCTACACACTTACAGAGTTGCCGCCTCCCTGGCAGACTTTGGCAGACGCCTCCTGCTTTTCCAAAGCCTCTTACAATAAGACGAACAAACTAAATCTGCACAATAAACCATCTGAGCGTCGTCACTGGGATGTGCACATGTGCAAAAGTCACATCATAGGACGACGTCAAAAACAGACTAAAGATCACAGCATAACACCCTCCGTTTGTCCTCTGTAGGGGACAACAGATGTACAGCTTTACTTGGTCAAAAAAAAAATCAAACACTTTCCACTGCAATGAAAATTCATTAAAAATGTTAAAAATGCATCTGAAAAAACTATTGCATCATAATGTTTCTAATCAAGGCAATTATTTATGATAAAAAAAAGGATAAACATTTAATTTTCTGGGTCTGAAACAAAAGGAAAACTCACAGTTTCCCAGTAAATCTGCAGGAGACAGGGCTTTTATGTAACATGATTTAGTCCAAGTTAAGGATTCTTGGAAACACAGATTTTGCTGATTATGAGTCACAGAGATCAACAGTGTCCGTTGGAAGAAATGATATCAGCTACAGAGGACAAAGCTGTCATTCTACAGGGTGTCCCTAAAGTCTATATATATG
>JAPTGZ010000009.1:32743886-32756240 GCA_029814645.1 Fowleria isostigma | reverse complement strand
TGTCTGTTTTAGTCACATGATACACACAGGAGTTAGGACTGGATTACATAACCATTGTTTTTGATGACTTTGGATGGAATAATCCATTTTTCCATGACTGTAGAACTTAATAACAACTTAAGATGGAAATAACATACAAATGTGTGTTGATCCTGGTGTCATGTACGTCACATTAAGCGAATATGAAAAACAACAGCATAATCAAGTGAAATTAAAGAGGTGAAGCTTTGAGGAAAATTATTGATTCAAGCTGATGAATCCATTAATCATTTCAGCTCTATTCCAAAGTAGAAATACTACATACAGACCCTTTAAGACACTTGATGAGACTGAAGGAATTTTTTTTGCAGTAAATAAAAATGATGTAACTTGAACTGACTAATGTCAGAGACAAGTTTCACATAAACAGGAAGTGTGTGTGTGTGGGAGCCGTGGTATAAACGCGATCATGAATTGAGTACAGCTGTCGTTCAGGTCTGGCTTTGATTGCTTCTGTCTCTGGAGAAGGACGCTGGGCTGGATGTGGGACGGTCCAGGACAGTAGTAACTCTGACTGTATGAGTGTCCCACAGGGAGATCGTACAAGGGTCTGTGGGCCGGCCTGCCAAGCTCATATCTCTCTCCTCCCATAAACATCACAGAGCGCTGATGTCTTTAAAAGGCCCTGAATGACATCTGGGAGTGGAGGAACACTGTGATTAATCACCACGTTGATTCTCATGGAAATCACCCCGGGTCGGCGCAGAAAGAGAGGAGGAGGAGCCCAAAACCGTGTGAAACCGACTCGAGCCAAAAACACAAAGATGATTGCACACAAGGGGATTTTTATGTTATCAAAAAGAGGTGCCTCCTTCACCAGTGTCTTAGTCCATATTTCACATCTCCAGCCTCCAAACTGGCACCTTTATCATTTACATCCCTCGGTTTTAACTCGATAAAATGACGTCTGATAGATCTCCAATAAGTGCCACTCACTTCAATGGACGGATTCACAAAGATGAGTTAAAACCCACATGTTTCTGTGTTTGTGTGCATATATAACTCACTTCAGCTCATGTTAGAAACTACTACATGTATAAGTTGACTGAGCAACATCAATTAACAACACAAGTGTTGTGCTTAGGGATAAGTGTTGGGTAGTAAAGGCAGGATTATACATGATTTAATGGGGATGTTGGGAACCGAGTCACTGACTGATTTCCCACAGGAAAAAACTGTGATGTATTGTAAATGCTGTGCATGTAGCGGCTTAGGTAATTCATCCAGAGCATCATTCAAATAAACAGATCTCGGTGATAAATGCGGGCTTTGGAAAGGCACAGATAGATGCGTGTTTTCTAAAAAGGTGCACGCCACATTTGAGGAACGGTGGAATTCACAACAGCACCTTCTCATAACAAAGCCTTGGAAAGTTGAGGCTGACACCCCCGGAATGAATGAAAGTTCAATGGCGTTGTGAATGTTTGTCAGGGGCTGTACTTTATACTGTTTGGCATAACTGCCTTCCCCAACACATAAGTCTATGCCAGCATTAAAAACAAATAGCCGGACAGAAAAAAACCGGGAAGGAGGAAATTTGCCCAAGTGAGGAATTGATTTTGTCTGGCCCAAGAGAGTACTTCATTCTTGGTCACGGCAGCAGGAGGGCTCCGAGACGTGTTTTACTAACAGCAGAGCAAAGGCACCCATGCAAAACTATTTTTTAACAGCGCATGGAAAAATCACCCACTCCTGTGCACCATTTTTTTTCTTTGCGGATGACACAATACTTTCCAGTCACTCGTCACCGCGAGCACCTCACGGCCACTTTTCAGATTTAAAGCTGCAGAGGTGCAACATGCCATCTTTTGCTATGCAAGTGGGGGGAAACATATACTTGGTATGTTAGATTTACAGCAAAAGCAAGCTTAGGACTCACACGGAAACACAACGGATTTCCCACTGGAGGCATATATGTCAAAGCACACACTCTACCCTCCAGCGCTACATGCAGCGTACTGCACATGTCTGCATTTATGGCTACGGAGTCACCTATGGTTTTTTTGTTTTAAGATATTATTTGCAACAGGCTATTGATTTTGATTCCAAGCGATTATGGCGAACGATAATACAATTCTTCCTATATAACCTAATTGAATATCTCTTTTCTTACTCTATCAAAACAGAGGATACAGATACAGTGTATGCTCCGGCTGTCACCGTTTCTGTCCACCTCAGCAGAAGCGGCTGGTTTTATAGGGCTGGTAAGGAGCGGAAAATGTGAATAAGCGAATTTGGAAAGGCTGACTCTCCTCTGCAGCGCTAATTTAGTGTGAGAGCTAAGTGGCTCATTTTTATGTGAACACCATTGTGTTCCTAACTGTGCAGCAAACAATCGCTGTTCCAAAGCAAAGAATGACACAATGTGAACAATGGAACAATGAGGGCCTTTTTTCTCTCTGTTGCTGCCTGGAGGAAAAAAAAAAAGATCCTTACAAAAAAAAAAAAAAAAAAAAAACACACACAAAAAAAAACTGGGCTGGTATAATTGTTTTCTAAGGCTGTGATTCGGAGATGTTAAGTATTTTTTTATTTCTTGCAGGAGGAGGGACGAGACAAGATGATGCTATGCACAAAAGAATGTGAAGTGTGTGCTGATGTGCGCATTCACAAGCACCGGCGGTGGCGTACACAGGAAGTACACACTCAGGTGCACATATACACAGCGTGTATCCGCCGCGCCGCCTGATGTCATGTGTGTTAGTGTGTATGTTGACAGGGATCAGCGATGGGTGTTAAAACATTTCAGGCCCCTGCTCTCCCCACAGCCATAGCATTGACAGTGTGAGACCTGCCACTGAGCAGCCTAACCTGACACTATCTATCACTGGGAGCATGCAGGAGTCAATGCTACACTGCACACACCGACACACAATCTCCCTCACTGTCGACTGCACTCTGTCTCACTTCCGCCGCCCGGCTATTTCATTCCTTCTCTTTGTATTTATGCATGTCTCTTTGTCCCTCTCCAACACACTAGAATCCACTTGCACAGCTCGCGCTCGCAGTCGCCGGGAATCCTGGAAGTGTTGCGTCCGCGTCGTAAATCAAAATGATCATATCAGTCTCGCTCACAAAGCTGTATTTATTGCGAGGAGTGATGATACAATAGATTTCATCCTCCCTTGCGCTTTTCCGCGGTAACACATTATCAGTTGGTATATCAAACTTTTTTTTTTTTTTTTTGTGCGTCTCGCTCTCAGTCCCACCCACCAAACACTTGAGTCTTTCCAAAAACCACCCCCGGGTGGCTCGTAGGCCTACATCTGTTTGTGATATACAATGTAATACAACACCTCACCCACACACTACAATGTCACAGATTCACAGTACGACAAGGAATTGACACTGTGTACTTTCCCAGAAGGTCTTGCTCTTAACGGCTGCAACCACCCCCTACCGACCCAGCGAGCCCTCACACACCCCCCCTCCTTCAAATTCTCACCCCAGTAACATGGACAGCCCATAATAGCAGACATGAATCTGTGTCTCCCCTTGCTCCAAACAGATGCTGGCTGTCCATAAATCACATGCCTCCATTTTGTTGAGGAGAACAAAAAGCGTTGTTTCCGTGGGCCTGGTAATAATCCCTATGCCCCATGTTGTGTTTTGTCTCTGGGCCGGCTCTCGTCTCCCCACTCCTCTGTCACGCTCCGGCTTCTCCACATGCATTACAATAGGGGCAGCCAGGTGATGAATATTTGTGTCTGGCCTGCCGTTAAGATTTCATTAATCACCCAAAGACTTGAGAGCAGAGCGGCGTACCTGGCCGGCCAGCAGGCAGCGGGCCTCGGTATACAACCTCCTGGGGACGACGCACAGCCATGTTGTGTTATGTTATGGCAAGGCTTATTTGTTGTATTTGTCTCTCCTCTTTCTTTGTGTCTTACTGTTAACATGGTTCCAAGTAGCACAGTTTCCAAAAGAATAAATTCGCTGAAAGGAGCAAAAAGAAAAGTTTTTACTGTCCAATAGCACAAAATAACCGTGATATGTCAGCGGGGGCTTGTTACGGCTGTTGATCAATATCAACTGACTCAACAATTTGGCCAGGTGTTGGAATTTCTAGTGTTCAAGATTTAGTATTTACAACTGTGCAATGATAGAGAACACTGCCGCGGGCAAGTGAATGACTCTGCAACAAAAAGTCCACCATAAAAAGGCCCTAAGTCTCGATCTGAAGTCATAACTAGGATGTTCTTTTACAAGTTTCGCAAATTACACATTATTATTGTTGATCTGAATAAAAAGGATGAACCACCTATTGTCACTATGATAATGTATTATCAAAGAACTGAACCGTTATGATTGGTTTGAGGCTAGAAGACAAATCTTTATGAGCGTGAAAAGATGCTTGTTCAATACGTCAGGTGTAAAATACATTTGTTAAGATTTCTTTAAAAAAAAAGTTGCGCTGTTGTGGCTTGTATTGAAATTTGTGGCTTTCAAGATTCAGTATTTACAACTGTACATTGATAGAGAACACTGCCATGGGTAAATGAATGATTCTGTGACAAAAACGCCACCATAAAAAGGCCGCAAGTCTTGATCTGAAGACATACTGAGGATGGTTTTTTTTTTCAAGTTTCGCAAATTATTCATTATTATTGTTGATCTGAATAAGATGGATGACCACTTATGGTCACTATGATGATGTATTATCAAAGAACTGAACCGTTATGATTTGTTTCAGGCCTGAAGATGAATCTTTATGAGCGTGGAAAGATGCGTGCTTAATACGTTAGATGAAAAATACGTTTGCTAAAAATTCTTTTAAAAAAAGTTGCACTGTTTTGGGTTGTACTCGAATTTGTGGCTTTCAAGATTTAATATTTACAATTGTGCAATGATAGAGAACACTGCCAAGAGCATGTGAATGACTGCAACAAAAAGTCCCCTTAAAAAGGTCTCAATTTTCATTCTGAAGTCATACCGAGGATAATTTTTTTATGAGTTTTGCAAATAAGGCATTATTATTGTTGATCTGAATGAGGACGAAGACTGTTTGTCACAATGATGAAAAACTAAAAGAAACAAGAGTCAGAAAGTGGATGGTTTGATCACATCGTCTTCTGGATCAGAGGTAGATTATGTTAAAATTGAAATATTGAAGAACTGAACCCAAATGATCGGTTTCAGGCCTGAAGACAAATCTTGATGAGCTTAAAAAGATGCTTGTTTAATATGTCAGGTGTAAAATATGCTTGTTAAGATTTCTTTTAAAAGAGTTGCACTGTTTTGAGTTGTATTGGAATTTATGGCTTTCAAGATCTAGTATTTACAACAATGCAATGATGGAGAACACTGCCACGGGCAAGTGAATGACTGCAGCAAAAAGTCCACCTTAAGAGAGGCCTCGAGTCTCAATCTGAAGTTGTACTGAGGCTATTTTTTAATGAGTTTCAGAAATTAGACATTATTGTTGATCTGAAGAAGAAGGACGACCAATTTCTGTCACGATGATGATGTATTATTAAAGAACTGAGCATGGAAAGAAGCTTGTTTGATACGTTAGGTGTAAAATATGCCTGTTAGGATTTCCTAAGTTGTACTGTTTTGGGTTCTGCCTAAAATTTTCAAAATGCTGCATTCCAGTATGACTCCAGGTACATAAATTAGATATTATTATTGTTGATCTGAATAAGAAGGATGACCCTTTTCTGCCACGATGATGATGACAAACCACAAGAAACAAGGGTCTGATAGTGGATGGTTTGATCATACTGTCTTCCAGGTCAAAGGTAAATTATGTTCAAAGTGAATTATTGAACAACTGATTGGTTTCAGGAATGAAAATGGATCTTTATGAGTGTGAAAAGATGGAGGTTTAATATGTCAGGTGTAGAATATGCCTATTAGAATTTCTTTTTAAAAATAAATTGTACTGGTTTGGATTCTGTTGGGTCAGACTAGTGATAAGGACAACCAATTTTTGTCACGATGATGATGTAAAACTACAAGAAACAAGAGTCAGAAGGTGGATGGTTTGACTGTATCGACTTCTAAATCAGAGGTAGGTTACATTAAAAGCGAAATATTGAAGAACTGATCATTTTCAAGCCTTAAGATGAATCTTTATGAGTGTGAAATGATGCTTGTTGGATACGTCAGGTGTAAAAACTTGCACTGTTTTGCTGTATTCTGGGTTGCATTAGGTCAGACACATTTCCTTTCCCTGTTGTGTGAGTCAGTTTTAGCTCCAAGAAGATGCCATTTAGTCCAATTTCAAGGTTTCTCAGGTTCATGACTACATCTTAACCTGCCTAAAACTTTCAGAACGCTGCATTACAGTATGACTGTATGACTCCAGGTACTCGAATTAGACTTTACTATTGCTGATCTGTTTTCTTCAAATTCTTGTTCATTTTAATGCCTGATCCAACTAAACGTACATTTGTTTGGACAAATATAATGATAACAACAAAAATATCTGATAGTAGTTTAATTTCAGAGCTGATATCTATCGATTTTCCATGGTTTTATTGATAATAACCAAAATCACATCAGCTTTTACAGCAATATCTGTGGTATTATACTGACAAAAACAGTGCTTTCAGACATTCTATGTCTTCTTTTCTGTCTGTTTTAGTCACATGATACACAAGTTAGTAGTTGATTACATAACTATTGTTTTTGGTGACTTTTGATGATCTAATAATTTTTTCTCCAACTGTAGATTCATTAAAATAGTGAAATATTGAAGAACTGATTGGTTTCAAGCCTGAAGATGGATCTTTATGAGCATAAAAACATGCTTGTTTAATATGTCAGGTGTGAAATAAGCCTATTAGGATTTCTTTTTTAAAAAGTTGCATTATTTTGGGTTGTATTAGGTCAGACTTGCAAGAAGGACGACCAAACAAGGTTCTGAAGGTGGATGGTTTGATTGAATCTTCTTCCAGATCGGAGGTAGATTATGTTAAAAGTGAAATATTGAAGAAATGAACCCTAATGATCGGTTTCAGGCTTGAAGACGAATCTTTATGAGCGTGAAAAGATGCTTGTTTAATACATCAGGTGTAAAATATGCCTGTTAGGACTTCTTCAAATAAAGTGCTTTGCTGTATCGTGGGTTACATTAGGTCAGACACATTTCATTCCCCTGTTGTACGAGTCAGTTTCAGCTCCAAAAAGATGCCGTTTAGTCCAATTTCAGGCTTTCTCAGGTTCATGATCACATCTTAACCTGCCAGAAACTTTCAGAACACGCTGCTTTACTGTATGACTGTATGACTCCAGGTACAAAAAGATAACTGCCGTCTCTTTTTTCCTTGGTTCTACTCTTCTTTTTTATGGCGCCGGCGAGCGAGTAACAGATGGAGAGACAGAGTGCAGGGATGATGAGGATGTAAAATGTGCAACGTTTACTCATTCGCTTCTTTATTGTCTTTCGCTGCAGGAGTGGAGTGAGGGAGTGAGCGGAAAACAAACCGGTGGGTACAAGGACACGGGCCTCCCGAGCCTCATTCACCAACCAATCGGCCTTGATAGGATCCACCAGCTGCCAAGGATACGCCGACTCCCTCCCTCTCACCCTATCTCTCTATATCCACCCTTGACTCCCCACCTGTTCTCTCACTGTCAGTCAATTTTACTCTCTTTTTGCTGTCTATTTGCACCCTTCCCCTTTGCCGCGCCCCCCCCTCCCTGCCTTTCTTCCTGTCTGTAATGCAGAGTGGTGATGGATAGACATGTGCCGCCGTACAGAGGAACCTATTTGGACTGGTGTGTCAGCCCATCTTTATCAAATGTTGCAGAGGTATATTCTCTTGCTATGCTTCATTACTCTGGAATGGCGGGCCCTGAAATGTTTGACTGCTCTGTCTTCTCTCCTCAGCCCCCTCCCTCTGCCCCTCCCTCCCCCTCATTTAGCGGCTGTGAGCTGTAGTGTTGGAGCTGTGGGGTGAGTGTGAGCATTGCTGTCTTCCTCTCCCCGGCTGGCCGAGGGAACACAGCACCGCCTCGGGGGGCAGATATTGATTCCGTTGCATGGCTGAGGTGCTAACGAAGCCCCTCCCCAGCCTGCCCACGCTCATGACAACCAGCTGCCACACCGGGCCGCCATTGGCCGAGCCTCTGCGGTGCCTCTGCCAATCAAAACGCCACTGACAGCCTGTGTTTCGGAGGATGACCTCAGGATGACATCACTGGAAAGGCATTAAAGTAATAAAGAGCTTGGTAGTACAATACTGTAAAGGGCAGAGCAACATAAAGACTCATCGATCAGAGCCCAGAGAATCTAAATTGAGGTGTTTCACTTTTGAATGAGGGGTCAGCTCTTCCTGAGTCGCCTCGCAGGGAAAAACTTTCTGTCAGTGTATGTGTTTTGTCCTAATATCCGGCATATATCTGCGCTGCACACCTTGAGAGTGAATGAGTGTGTGGATGAAGGTATATCACCCCGCAGGAAGTGGGGATCAATAGTAAATCCTCCTGAGCTGGGGGTATTTCTCCAGAGAGGTGGGGACTCGAAGCCCAATCAATGAGGACTGCAGACAACATCTGGGACTTGATGAAAGTTTAGAGCGATGGGAATGAGGCCGGGGTCAAATTATACCTACTTGCATAAGCCCCCTTTTCCTCAGCACTTCTGTTACGGGAATATTATTTATTCTGTAACTCCGTCATGGCGGATCATTTGGTCTCACCTCTGTAACTTCTCTGGAGGTCGTAACAACGCCCTGATAAAGGTGGAATCAGGATTCAGGAACGTTATGGAACAGGAACACCTCTGGTTCCCCGAACAGGGTGTGATGTTTTGATGACGTATTGCGTGTGCGTGGGCCATGTACAGTAATCAAACATATCAACACAACCAGAAAGATGTCGAACTGGGGAGATGCAGAGATCCGCGAGCTGTTGGCATTTCAGGAGGAGGACTCTATCCATGCTAACATTGTTGGTCTTCCATTGTTGTTTTGAGAGGAAACATCGCTATGCTCGGGGGATTTTTGACATGCAAGTTATAATACGTCACACTGTATGCTGCACTGTGTCACTGCCCCTTTAATTCCTCAATGCAGGTCCACTGTGTAAAAGTCCAGTCTGTCTCTGTTACTCCTTTGTCTTGGCTGTGGAAATCAGTCAGTGGTGGCACAAAGATGGGATCACCATCTCACCTTTTTTCTGGGATCTCTGTGTAAAAGTGGCTATAATGACACACATCTGAGTCAGAGGTCGCATTAACCAAAAATATTCTGTCATTGATTAATTTTTTTTTTTTTAAGATGAAAAAATTCTGAAGGCCGTCCATCATTTTGACACTTTAAAATACTGAGGTATTCTACCAAAGAAAGTTTTCACACAATACTGTGAACAGAACCTGGACCAGGATCACTGGACTGTCTGTCTTCATAGGGCATCAAACAGTCCAGAACAGCATCCTACCTGTACATAACCCTATAGCGCCACCGTTCACCTTTACACTGAGTACAACCCTGTTACTTCTTTCAAATGACTCCTCATTAATTCACCTGTAGTACCCCACCTGTCCAGTTGGGGGCCAGTGTGAATATTAATCAGTCATTGTCAAGTCTTGTCTCGTTGTTTGGCTGACGTTAGCCAAAACTGCATGCTACTTCGCAACAAAATCAAGACTGAGTCTCCTTAGTTATTTTGAAAAGTCCAGTACATGTGATGGTATTGATAAATGTGGTGAAAAAAGAGGGAGTGATGTAGTGGAAGATGAACGACAAGCAAGTAATACACCAGTTCTTGTGGCATTTGACATACTATATGCATTTTCCAACTTTCGCATTTTCTTCAACATCAATTTACGTCAAGATCTCCAGTTCACATAACCCTAACCCTCAATGCATGGTAACAAGCCGTGAAGCTACATGTGGAAAGCTTATAATATATACAGATAACACACCAATTAAAAGTGTGGTGTATATTATTTACACCAATCATGCTATCACGTTTCAAACAGCAGCAGCTACAGTTACTGCATCAATAAGATGTTTTTGAACATCAAATAGTACTAAATACGTCTCATTATCATTAAGAATATAATTTGAGATGACGGATAATTATGTGTTTTGATGGAATTTTTAAAACCCTGTCCGTCAAAATGACAGACAATAAAAATGTCTCTCGCAACCGCTGATCTGAATCCAACTTCAGAACCGCAACGCTTCCTCATAGTTCATCATCAGATCAACTGCTCGTAGTTTATTGTGTTACTTTCAGGATTATTACCAAGAATGGACCGATGTGTTTGAAGGGCATCCAGTCCAACTCTGAGATTTGTTGCGGTCATATCGAAGCGTTCCCCGAGGCCGGCGGAGCCTCTGTTCCCCCATTTGGACGGGCCTGGCCTTTCCCCAAATGCCTGTTTGGTCCATAATCCACGGCAGGAGAGAGGGGCACGATGGGATCAAAAGGGAGCATGGAAACCTAAAGAAGCCATAACTCTGGGCTTTAATTGTGTTTCAAGTAAATGTCAGAGCACCCCAGACGTCTGGGAATCATCCGCCTCCCTTTAATACCGCTTATTGTCATTCTATCAAACAAAATCACATTTGGACCAAAATATTTAGAAGAGTAGCATGTGGGAGATTCACTACACGCAGAGCACTAAATTAGAGAATAAATGTAAACTGTAAGCTGGTTTATGACACACACTGTAAACATGCTGTAAATTGGATTGTCATTGGTCGGGTTCTTTAAAAAAGCTGCAGAGAAATGTGGATGTTGGATGTTAAGGCAGAGCTTGTGTTGATGGTCTGGCTCCGATTGCTTTATAACTGGAGTGAAACAGAGCAGCTCATGTGTCTGTGATAATTAGAACTATATTCTGTTTTGCATAATCACCCAGAAAGATAAAAAAAAAAAAAAGTTGAGATGAAGCATTATCAAAACAATGATAACTGTGAGAAGAGACGTTATCAATATATCTGTTTCACATCCTGAATTTTCTCTCGTATTTTGACAACCTATATAGCACATTTAACCTTCAGTGTCTGTTTCTCAAAATGAAATTGCACGGTGAAAAAAAAAAAAAAAGAAAGACTCATATTACCGTGAAAAAAGATGGCTTTTCTCTGGAACAATAAGCAGTCCTTGAACTCCACGTCATTAAAGTGAACGCCATCATTTCCTTTCATTAAGATGACTGTGTGCAGACACATATTGCAGTTGGAAGGCGAAGCTGCGGCAGGAGACTCATTTAAAAACCGCCCTAATCTGGAAAATGATTCTAATGTTTCTCAAATGTTATATCCTCCCAACCTAGCATGTGAATCGCTTAAGAGAGCTGTAACATTTCGAGGCATTTAAACAATTCTTTCCTTTTTAAAAATGTACCCTGAGAGCTGCTGTTGCTGCTTTCACATATATTGCCAATATTTTTGACAATAAATATTGAAAAACTGAATAAAATCCATTTCTTTTCCCCTGGGAGATTATGGTTATCACATGCAAAAAAGGCCTCTCATAAATTGTGTGGCTGTGTTGCTGCTTTTTGTCGGTGTCAAAGCGCAGAAATAGCCATGCCCTCTCCTGTTTTCCTCATTTGACTCAACGGGTGTGAAACAGTCGCTCATATCCTTGTCTTGTCTATAAGAGATGAAATGACTTTAAGTGTGCGGTGTTGCCACAGGCAGGCAGGCTGAAAGGCTATTTCAGGAGAAATGGACATGGACATAAATATCCTCACAGGGTGCTTTGTAATAAAAATAAAAAAAAAAAAAACACAATGTTATGAAACGCAGTGAAACATAAAGAAAGAAAGAAGGCGGAGTGGGGTGGCGGAGGGGAAATATCCATCAAATTAACACATCAGTGGCTTTGATTGTAATCTCTGTGGCCTGGCTCTGGCTCTGCCACGCTAGACAAGCAGCCAAACGTGATTTATCAATGCAAAGCTAATGGCATCAATATGAATCTAACTAAAAATCAATATTTCATTACCAAATTGTTAGGGAGAATGAAGAAAAATGGCCGCGGCCAGAGCGTTCTCCGGGGTAGGAGCATCTGGAGTTCAATGTGACAAGATGAGCGATGCGTGACTCGGGGCTGGAGGAAGGACACGGCGGGAACAGGACTCCGTCTCGCTAACACTTTGAACTCTCTCCGTCTCCCTCCTCCGCGTTTCGGCGGCTTCGACAATGTTCCCTGGGCTTTATTATGTTTCTGCTGTTCACTTCCTCTGCCTCTCTCTTCCTCCTTTCATATCTTTATCACACCGTTTCCTCTATCAATCTCCTCTTGTGTGTCAGCGATGGTGTCGGCGGAGGACCACACAGTGTTTCACATTCCTCCTCAATTAATGACCAACTCGAACATGGAGCCACTCAATCTCCCCCCCCGCCA
>JAPTGZ010000009.1:32536002-32547415 GCA_029814645.1 Fowleria isostigma | reverse complement strand
TTTTATAAAGATCTACATTATTGGTAAATTAAATGTTGGAAAATGGCTGATTTTTAAAGAAGAAAACACAAAATACAAAAGATAATTTTAAATAAATGATGATAAACCAGTTAAGGACGTTTAAATATAGAGAAAAAATCATTTGGGAAGTGACACAGATGTCACAGTGGGTCCTTACGGGTTAATGTAAACTATGTAAATCACTGCTGGTTCAGTTTCATCCGTCCACTCCGTCTGTTTTACGACTTCATTCATAAGCGTCTACGGTTTGACTCAAAGGACGTCTTCAATCACAGTTTTCGGTAAAAGTGAAGGTTGGTTTTTAACATTTCTATTCTGACAACCCACAACACAAGAACAACTTTTTCTACTCTTCTTTTCTCTCTATTCTTTCTGATCTGTCCATTAACCTCCATATATAGTGTTTTTCTTTTCCAGAGTGCGCGCCCAACTGCGTAGACGTCGGCTCAGTAGTGGTCTACAGACCCGACGCGCCGGTCCAATGTAAAGCCTGAAGCATCGACCACTGGGGGGAAGTTTGAAGAATTCAGCGGTTACAGACGTTCATTATGTTCAACGAAAAACCACAAAGAAAATCATTTCAACAGCGTGGAGACGTTTATGTACACACAGATACACGGCCGATAGCAGACATGGCCCTGTGAGGCGACCGCGTCGTGATACTGGACTATATGAATAAAACTGAACTGAACTGGACACATCTGGATCTGAGCTTCAGCCGAGGCCTCCGTCTACGTCAGGTAGTCTGTCCGTCCATCTGACCGCCTCAAGGAAGAACCTGTCGGGAATCGCAGGGTTTGAACCCAAATATGAAGGCGGGACTAACGAGCGCTGAGAGAACCTAGAGAAGATCTAGAAGTCTACTTGTCTCGCTTTGTATGTGTGTTTTCAAGATTCTTTTTGTATGTATTTTTTTTTATTTTATTTTAGTTTGTTTTTTTTTCTAAATCTTACATGTATCTCTGTGTACACATGTATGAAATGTATATGAACAGTATTGATTATTGTGCATGTATATTGTATTGCCACTGTACATGAAGTGCATAAGCTCGAAATAAACTAAACTAAACTAAGTTTTGGTTTACTTTGCTAATGTTACATTATTTTGTTGATATTATTGTTAAATTTTTTCGTACATTTTATTCATTACTTTGGCTGTTTTTGCTTATTTCATTCTTTTTCATTTTATTTTAATCAGATTTGTGCTTATTTTTTTCACGTTATTTATAATTTTGTACATCTTTTATTCAGTTTTGTTCATTTCATCCACTGTCATTGATCCAACTCCATGGGTTTTACTGATGAATCAATGTTGTTGAAGATTACAGTGTTTCCATGGTAACTATGGTACCTCTGAATGTCCAAATGGGTCATATCTGATGACCATGAACAGATGAATACCTGTATTTTACATTAATTATTTCCATGTATTGGTAGGATTGATGGATCAACAGGTATTAAACATTTACATCAGTAGATAATGTGGTTTTTCAGGGTTTACACAATAAATACAGGATTTTGCATGTTATGAAATGATGAAGTCTCCGCATTTTTCATTTTCTTCACTCTGTCAAAGTATTTGTTCAGTTTTATACCATATTTCAAAGTTTTGTGGTTAATTTGTTCTTATTTTTTAAGTATTTGGCTCATTTTATTCTCATTTTACATGATTTTGTACATTTTATCCTAAGAATAATTGATGTAAAACTGTATTTTACACCAATTATTTACATGTATTGATAGGATAGTGAATCAACATGAATTAAACACTTTACATCAGTAGGTAGTTTGGGTTTTTGAGGGTTAACACAATACACGATTTTGCATGTTATGAAACAATGAAATCGTATTATTCAATTATTTTGATAATTTTCTTCTCTCTATAAAAAATTTTTCACAATTATGCCATATTTCGATTTTTTTTTGGTTCATTTTTTCCTCATGTTTCAAGTATTTAACTTGTTTTATTCTCATTTTAAGTTTTTGTACATTTTATCCTATAAATTATTGACCTAAAACTGTATTTTACACCAATTATTGACATGTATTGATAGGATTAATGGATCAACATGGATTAAAACGGTTTACATCAGTAGACAGTTGTGGTTTTTGAGGGTTAACAGAATAAATACAGGGTTTTGGATGTTATGAAACAATGAAATCTCTGCATTTTTCAATTATTTTGCCAATTTTGTTCTCTCTGTAAAAGCATTTGTTCACTATTATAGGTATTTCAAGGTTTTTTGGTTCATTTTTTTTCTTATTTTTTAAGTATTTGGCTCGTTTTATTCTCATTTCATACGTTTTTGTGCATTTCATCCTATTAATTATTCTTGTAAAACAGTATTTTATACCAATTATTGAAATGTATTGATAGGATTAATGGATCAACAGGTATTAAACATTTACATCAGTAGATAATTGTGGTTTTTGAGGGTTAACAGAATAAATACAGGGTTTTGGATGTTATAAAACAATGAAATCTCCGCATTTTTCAATTATTTTGCTCATTTTGTTCTCTCTGTAAAAGTATTTGTTCATTATTATACATATTTCAAGGTTTTTTGGTTCATTTTTTTCTTATTTTTTAAGTATTTGGCTCGTTTTATTCTCATTTTATAAGTTTTTGTGTATTTTATCCTATTAATTATTCTCATAAAACTGTATTTGACACCAATTATTGACATGTATTGATAGGATTAATGGATCGACAGGTATTAAACATTTACATCAGTAGATAGTTTTGGGTTTTGAGGGTTAACAGAATAAATACAGGGTTCTGGATGTTATAAAACAATGAAATCTTCGCATTTTTCAGTTATTTTGCTCATTTTGTTCTCTCTGTAAAGTATTTGTTCACTATTATACATATTTCAAGGTTTTTTGGTTCATTTTTTTCTTATTTTTCAAGTATTTGGCTCATTTTATAAATTTTTGTGCATTTTATCTTATTAATTATTCTCATAAAACTGTATTTTACACCGATTATTGACATGTATTGATAGAATTAATAGATCAACAGGTATTAAACAGTTTAGATCAGTAGATGGTTTTGGTCGCTGGTGGATGTTCGGGACTTCATGAGTTAAAATAACAGTAACATCTCATCTGTAATTGATTACAGTTAGGACATAACTTGCATAACCCAGTTGGTAACGGAGTGATTGATCTGAAACGGGGTGTTCTGTCGTCGTATCCCGCTGATGGGAGGACAGATCCTGCTCATGTTTCATCACAGTGGTGGTGTTTCTTGTGCCTTCGCTCAGCGTTTCCAGTCAGGAGGCTTTATCAAGCAGAACAGACACCCATCTGAGGCTGTTCCCAGAAGACAGGCCAAAGTACACTGCCGTCATTAATGTAACACTGATTCTTTGAGAACAGACCCTCCGAAGGCCAGTCACAAGTCTAGCATGGGTTCCTCCCAGTACAATAGGAACCCTCACAGGCTTATCACCCCCGTCATCTTCATCATTTTAATAATCATTGGCAGTATGATGCGGCTCAGTCATCAGTTTTAAGTATGACACAAATGACTTTTCTTCTCTCTTTAATTTGCCAAAAATAAAAGCCCATCTGTTGTACGAGTTCTGCACATCGTGAGGAGGACATGTTCGCTTTCACCTCCTCGACGCACGAGTCGACACAAACCAAACAGAAACGATTTAGGATTCAGATCTGAGCCCCGCAGTGGAAAGTTTATGAGCTGGGTTTCCATGACAGTTTTACGCAAAATAAAAGCGATGTTTCTACTATTCTGACAAAGTGGCGTTCCCACTGAAGAATGTTTGTCTTCTGATGCCCGATTCTAGTAAAGTCTCGTCCCGTGACATGCCGTAAATGTCGTGAAATACTGCATAGTTCTCGTGGATGGCGGTTTAAGGAAAATGGAGGCACCGAGTTTGATCTAAACCTCTGTTACGTTTCGTCGAATCGTCTACTGGTACTGACCTGACCGTCTGAGGACCAGTTTACATGACAACGATCTCAAGTGAAAATGACAGAATATTTCAGTTGTCCATTTCATTTAGACGGCAACGGCGTTTTTGGGGGATGAAAATGCAAAAAAGGAAACCACCTTCTAGAGTGGAAATCTTAACATGTCTCCGCTCTGGCGTCACCGTCTGAAGGGTCAAAAACTCAAAAGTGCGTTTTCTCGTCACGTAGCGTTTACATCAGACACACACCAGTACAGGAAAATAACATGCAGATTAGTTCTCTGTGATTGACCTTCAAGGTGACCTAACCTAGCTGTTTCAGCAATTTTCACAAATCTTTATAGAGAGCAGTTGAGAGCAGATAAGGAACATTAACGACCTTCAGCAAAGTACTGAAGCACCGATTACAGGAACAGAAGTAGTTCGGTTCTACGCAGGTGTTTGGTTTTGGTGGTGGTGATGCCCCCTGGTGGTTAGACTACATCCATAAATACATACTTTTGTGTTTCCGTCTGCATACAGAGTTTTCCCCAAAAATGTACGTCTACACAATTAAAAGTGACAACACAACGCCACTTTAGTGTTTTGGGTTCAGATCGTTACCGTCTAAATGTAGACTTAAATTAAGGAAGGGAACGCAAAATCGTCCCAAGGATCAGTCTTTATTTATGTCAGCGTCCATGCAGAATGGACTTATGGGACAGAACAAGACATCAGGAATTCACCGACCAGTTGTGGATCCAGAATTGACCCGGGTACTGTTTAAAGACCAGTGTGATGTTACTGAACCTCTGGTGGTCCAGTTCATCCACTAAAGACAGAGTCTGTTGGACCAGAACCAACTAGAACCACCTGTTCCGAATCCAGGGGAATAAGGACGATGTTTGGACAGAGCAACACCACCAGGACCCTGTACAAACTAAAACCACCAGGACCACATGAACAGGAAAATAAAACAATAAATGTGTTTCCATTACACCTCTGTTCTATACTTTTATATCCAAACGTATTAAAAACTACCTCAGTGTAAAAAACTTTGACAGTTTTTTGCAACATTTCTGTTTCCATTACCAGTTTTCTTTTGGGCAATTTACATTTTGTGCATTTGTGAGGGTAATGGAAACCCAATGATGTAAAGTGTTGCATTTTAATTTATTAGTTTGACGAGGACAATGTACATTCATCAACATTACTGTAAATGTACCAGAGTTAGCTTAATGGCTACTTTTCATCTGTTGACCCTGGTATAAAGAGTTGCTAAAGGATGCAAAGTTTCGCAAAATGTGTTACAAAATTATGCAAAGTGTCGCAAAGTGTAGCAAAATGGCATGAAATGAAGCAAAATGACGCAATGTGTCACAAAATGGCATAGTGTTACAAAAATGATGCAAAGTATAGCAAAATAGCATAAAGTGTTGCAAAATGGTGTCAAGTGTCTAAAAATGGTGTTAAGTGTCACCTCATGAGAGCATTATTTTTATTTTTTTTTTTTTTTGCAATCTTTGACAGTTTTTGTGACATTTCGGTGTCTCCATTACCAGTTTTCCATTGTGCAATTTCCATTGTGCAAACTTCTGAGGGTCATGGAAACCCAGCTGTAGACGCCGTGACAAATGAACACACAAGCACAAACGTAGGACTGTTAACAACTGCTTTGGGGTTTATTTTACAATTGAGAAAGAAATGAAACAAACTAATTGGTGCTAAAAAGTTTTTTTGTTTTTTTTACAACATTGTTGATAAAACATTGAAATGTATAGTCATTGTGCATCGCTTATTTATTTTCCACACCATATCATGCATCAAATTGGATGCAAGTATAATTAAAATCATTTCTGTAAACCAAGCCAAAGAAGCTAAATTTGTATTTTCTTTAAAAAAGGACATTTTGTAGCTCTACAGCATATATCTATATACATCATCTGTTTTTATTTTTTATCATTTTTGTATATAAAATGACAATATAAAAGTTAGAGAATGCACACACCTTAAGATACAAAGAATGTTGAGCTGTTTCAAATGGTACGATATGTCAAATGGAGTACTGACATTTCACTGGTAATCATTTACATGTAACGGACTGTTCTCTTTACAGTTGAATAAAGCGACACAAATTAGAAAGAGAGAGTTGTAACAAACCATACAACTGGAAAATTGCTATAAGGTGATACTTCACAACAAGGAAAAGTTTTTTTGAGCAAACTTGCATACTGACGGCCATTCATTTTCACTGATTGACTCGGAACCAGAAGCAGCATTTCAGTTTTTCCAAATGCTCACGTGATCTTTTTTCTAATACACTGACAGGTTTATGAGCAGGCCATTCATCAATAAAAACATCGCAGTGACAAAAACCCAAAAGGAGCGGAGGGGGGGAAAAATAATCTGTGATCTTCTCAAATCAATCTGATTCTGACAAATGCACAATATTTCAAAACATGTTCTCTTTACAAATTCTGAATTGAACCGTCTAAGGTGCTACTTCAGTCTTTTAGGTATTCTTTCATTCTTTTGGTGTATACATTTATTTTTACCTTCTTCATATCAAGTATTATACAATTTTCTCTCCCCTCAATTCTCTGTCCACTCACCACTTTAGATACCGTAGAAGCAGTAGTTGTATTTTTGCCATGAAAAGATTAAAATCTTGTGTTTAACCTTGATTCACTAAAATACATGCACAGATCAGACAAATAGCATATAAATATATTACAAAATAAGTGTAAAAAAGCTTGGCAAAACAAAAACAAATCAACATGAAAAGACATGGTCCAGTCAGGCAGTTATCACAACAAAAAATAATAAGACTGATTTTTTTCTGGTGGCTCAGTTCGGCCCAGTGCAGTAATTTGTGAACAATGTCATTTTAGTGCAATGAAATTCGAGTCAGTTCCACAGCGGTCAGTCTCTACCTCAGCCCCAGACCCGGTTTAAACCTTCTCCATTTTGTCTAGCTTTTCCAGTTTCTCCAAAGCGGAGACAAACACCAGGTGGTCCTCTGGTGATTTGCCGTGGGTCTTGCTGAGGTGCAGTTTGACTGCGTGTTTGCTGACGAATGTCCGATTGCAAAGTCTGCACTGGTACACGGAGCTCGTGTCATCGTCCGGCGCGGACAAGGCTGACAGGGGGCTGCCGAATGTCATTTTGTCTGTGATCACCTTTGAGGCAGCCTGCTGCTCCCGTAGGTGCTCCGCTGACAGTTTGGACAGGTCCTTCAAGCTGAAGCCCAGGTGAGACTCCAGGTGGCTTATGTAGGAGGAGGGAGTCCTGAACTGGGAGGCACAGTCGCCACAAAGGAACACAGGCTGGCACGAGTCCATATTCTTCAGAAACTTGGTGCCCCCAGTTCGTCTCAGCTGGTACTTGACGTTAGCCAGCCAGTGGGATATGGTGGTCATGGACAGGCCTGTGAACTTACAGATGTGGACCCGTTCCTGAGGGCCCAGGTCAGTCATTGCATATCTGCCCTCTGGAGTTTCCCTCAGGCTCGATGCAAACTGCGCCTGGAGGATGAGGAGGTGCTGGGGGTTCCAGTTCGACTGCCTCCCTTTCCTCTTCTGCACCGGGGACAGGTCCTCCAGCGCGTCCTCGAAGGCGCTGCCGTCGGCGTCCGACTTCTCTGAAATGGAGGAGGGCGTTGAGGATTTGGGCGTGAGGCGTCCGGTGAGGTTCTTAACCATGTCGGAAATGTCCATCAGAGCGTTTTCCCTCAGGGGAGATGACACGGACTCGGATAAGGAGAGGAGGGGTTTATTACCGTTCACGCTGTTCGTCAGGACTGCGTTGCTGTTGTTATTGTTGCTGTTGGTGTTGGACTTATTTTTACTCAGATCGATGGGCTGGTCGTTGCTCTCGTAGAACGGATAGTGGCTGATGGGCTCAGCTGGCTTGCCCTGAGGATTTGGGTTGAAAGCTGGCTTATCCATCATGCTGTTGCTGATTTTGTAAAGCATAGATAGAGGGTCTGCAGCTGGACTCACAGGTTTGGAGGCCTTACCCAGATGTGTGTTCATGATTGACTGGAGTGCACTGAGAGGGTTGATGAAAGGACTTTCTGGTGAGTGATCGGTGATAATCCCAAGACTGTTGCCGTTAGTTACCGGGGACTGACATGCCTCGGAGCCGTTCTTGGAATGGTTGCTGTGGCCGTCGACCAGGCTCTCTTTGGGCTCTTTCTTGCAGATGAGCTCTGAATCTACGCTTCCCGGGCTGCTACTTCTCATGCCCGATGGTTTACCAGCGGAGAGGTCGTTGGGGGACGCCAGCTGCTCTCTTTGCTCTCTCAGTGCAGGAGAAGGAGACTTTCCTAACGACGGCGGCCGGCATCGCTCCAGACTCACCAGTTTCTCCTCCTTTTCTTTCTTCACAGTGGCAGCTTTCCCTGTCACCTTCTCCACCAGCTCTTCCATGGCAGTGACGTTGCTCCTGAGTGGGGTGGGGGAGGAGGGGCTTCGAGGCGAGTGGATGACTGAGTTGGGGTCGCTCACCAGGCCTCGAAGCCCGCTGTTGAACATTGGCTGAATTTGGACGCTCTGGATGGTCGGAGGGAGGACAGTAGTGGAGCTCTTCATGGCGCCCTGCAGCTGGTAAGCTGCGTGGATGCTGGGATACCCCCCCCACGTTGGGGTGCCTGTCTGAGCCTTGCTAATGGCACTGGATACCGTGTTCTCAAGGGATTTAAGAATATCTAAACCCTCTTTGGGCGTCTCCTCCAGGTCTTCCTCTCTAAGATATTTATAAGATGTTGTATCAGTTTCAGATTTGTCACCTGAGTCATCTTTCTCCTCCTTGATCTTCTTCTCCACTGGTTCAGCCACTTCCATCTTTTCATCATCCGCTGGTTCTCGCTTTTCCTCCGATCCAGAAGACAGGGCAGGAGACACCGGCTGGGACTTTACAGTACTGGGAACAGGAAGTCTAGTGGTGGTCGGCGGCAGAGGAATCGACTGGATCTTCTCCTCCACCACCGGATCAAACACCAGCTGTTTGCCCTTCTTCGACGCAGAATTCGTGACCTTCAGAAAGTGACCTGTGACCATCATGTGGGCAGTTAGCTGTTGTAATGTATCGTGGGAGCTTCCGCACTCCATGCATTTGAGTATCTGCGCTTTTCGAGCTTCAAACTGCCATGTGTAGCTGGCACCGTTTTGGTAACCGTAGCGGTTGTTTGGCGTAACGTAGGGGTTAGCTGCGGCTTTCGGATCTTTCCCAGCATCACCGAGTGGTACGCCGCCGCCGCCGCCACTAGCCGCATGGACAGAGTCTGGGGAGCACGGGGACATTATAGCATCTTGAATAGCTCGTTTTTTAGCTGAAGTGGGCACCAGTTTAGTAGCCAAGGCTGGCACTGGTTCTTTGAGAGGCACTTTTTGGTAATGCTTGGTCTTGATCATATGAACACTGAGATCTTGCAGAGACTCAAATGAGTGGCCACAGTACATGCACTTCAGCACTTTCTGGGCGTCCTCCTTCCCCTCCATCTCCATCAGCGAGCGCTTGCGTGGCTTGGACCAGCGCTTCCCCTGATCCTCCTCTTTGTCCTTGTTGTCGTCTCGATAGTGGCCGGTCTCATTCATGTGGACTGTCAAGCCCACCAGCGTGTCGTAGGCCGCGCTGCAGTCTTTGCAGCGAAACTTGCTTGCACCAGTGAAGACAGAGCCGTACAGCTTGTTGTTTTGCCGGTAGAGCTGCACTGTGCTGAAAAGGCTGGGCTCTGGTAAAAGGTGATACGGCGTCTGCTGAAGAGTTTTGGCCAGCGCTGCCTGGTGCCAATCATAAGCTACGCCGCTACCGTTGCTAGCTGCACCGCTGCTGCTCCCACTGCTGCTGGTGGCGCTGTGGGTGCTAACAGAGCTAACTGCTATGCCGTTAGTATTGCCACTTGCACTGACCGTGTGGTTGACGGTGGTGCTGGAACTCCTGCCGTTGTGGTGACTGCTAGCCACGCTGACCGCACTGCTCTTGTTTATAGTGGTAGTGGTGGAGGCAGAGGCAGTAGGAGCAGGCTCTTTAGCCGTGTGGGCACTGTTCACACTACCGGCTGCAGCAGATTTAGATTTCATAATGTCCATTGTGATGCTGGACCAAGAGGCATCTGAGATGAGGTTTGCATAGACGGCTTTCATCTGGGCCAGGCTGTCCTGGAAGGAAAGGCCGTTGTTGGGACGGAAGGGCAGAGCGGCGCCCTCCCTCTCCTGGCCATCCCTGGAAGAGGTGCTCTTGAAGTCTGTAAGTCGGTCACTGGCGTCGCTGAGCGGAGACCCGTATCCGGCGTCGGGGTTGGTGCCGTTGCTGAGCGGAGAGTCTCTGTAACTGGGCGGCTGGCCTCCGTCTACGTCCTCCTCTTCCTCGTTGCACAGGAACTCGTTGTCCTGGCCGTCTAAAGAGAGGCCGTCGTCCTGCAGGTGCTCTTCCTCATCGTGATCGCCTGCCTTAAGCTCATCCTCGGGCATGTACGCTGCAGCACAGAGAGAGCGACAGAGGAGAGGACACAAAAGACAAAAAAGAGGAGAGAGGAGAAAAGAGGTCAGCTCGGTGAAATTAAACATTTACAGCACACTAACAGGACCACTGTCAAAATAACATGGGATGAATAGTCAACGATGGGAAATGTAGGCTTTTATTCTCATTGGATGTGAGTGTGTGGATGTGTCAGTATGCATGCATGCATGAGTCTGTGTGTATTTTACACACATGTGGCTCTGAAAGCCAGTGGTGAAAAAAGCCTCCAAGGGAAAAATAAATCACTGAGCTTCTGACAGTTGTCCTTTTCCTTCCCAACTCCCTATTCCTCCACACATGCCTCATGTTCCCCAGGAAATGACTGGCTGTTTGGCCTTGTTAGCCAGCTGTACGGTTGCATGTTTGACTCCCCCTTTCTCTTTTTCTCTTCCTCGAGCTTTATTGATTCCCACTCATACAGTGTGTGATGTTTATCCCTGCAAACACTCAGGTTATGCAACCCAACACACAAATGTATCTGAAGACAAACCCACTCTGATGAGCTGAGGGTTATTTCTATTTGAGCTAATAAGCGAGGAGCTGACGAAACAATGTCTCTGGGCTGCTTTTGTGATTTTTGAAGGAGGGAATGCGAGGCAGATCGAAGTTACACATCTGAAACCCCTTCGACAAACCCCCTCTAAACTTCCCTGATCCAAAACGGCACGGACAACGCATAACAAAAAGGCAGATTAAAAGAAGAAAGCGAGCACATGATCAAAGATCACGGCGTGGAGGAAAAAAGGGGGCTGAAGGAGGCTGGGATGTAACAGGTTTACAGTAAAGCATCGAAAGGCAAATGAGATGGAGGTCTAGTCGGAGTGTGAGTGTGTTGTGCACAAACTGGGAAAGACACAGCAAGCATCAGTAAGTAGGAGAGACAGAAGGTAGTTGGGGGGAGAACAAGTGAATGAAAAGAAGACGTGGGGGAGAAAGAAAAAGTAAGCAGGAGGTGG
>JAPTGZ010000009.1:32455229-32465790 GCA_029814645.1 Fowleria isostigma | reverse complement strand
CGAGATATCGCCCAGCCCTAATATATATATATACACACACACACACACACACACACACACACACACACACACACACACACACATATAAATAAAACTAGAATAAAAATGAAGACATGATAAACGTGAATACTAAATGGTACTACTGGACCTGGATCCCTGAAATAATGCATCAGGTTCATCCTGTGGTTCGACTGCCTCTTCTTCCTTTGGTCAGTCTGAGTTGATGACGACCAGTGATCTGACTTTAACGTCTGGAGGAGACTTCTAGGTGATAATATTAGTCCTGTCTTACACAATACTTTCAGATGGAGCTGATGTTGACACTGAACAGAGTTTCTATACCATGACTTTGGTTCTTCTGGGTCCACTGGGGCGTTTTACCACATAAGAGGATCTGCATTTATAAAAGAAGGTGCTCCTCTAATTAACCGTTTCTCCATTTATTCAGTGGTTAATATCTCCTCCTTCGTATTCTAACAAAAAAGCACAGAGCTAATTCTTCTAAACCATTCTCTCATTTTCCAGTACATTTTCTGGTTTTCCCTACGTTGCGTCACGGTACATTACATAATTACGTCACCCACTGACCTGCTTCAACTGTGAGGAATCATAGAGAGGAAAAAGAGATCCAAAGTTCAGCTACAGCTCACCAGAAGAGACGAGAATAATGTTGTGTAATTAGTGTAACGTTCAGGAATCAATAGAATTGATAAGGACCAGGATGAGAATGGAGGGTATCAAGAACAAGACCAAAAACAGACGAATTAGAATGGACGTGACACGAGGTTCAACTGGACGAGTTCAGCATCAAAGGAGTAAAACTTGTCCACTTGAACCAAGAAGAATAAATGGACAGATGAGGAATGGTTCTTACTTTAGTTTCAAACTCCAAATTTTTAACAGTATTTTACTTGTTACCAAATGTTTGTAATGCACATGTATAAATGATAAACTCAGTCATAATATAGTTAAAGTTTTACTTATTTTTCTTACAAAATCTCATTTTTTCCCGGGTTATTCACTGTGTTTTATGAAAGGATAGTTTGTAAATGTGAAGAGTTACATATTTTAATGTTACTTCACCTAAACTAAGAAAAAAGTTGTCATTATTTCTAGATTATGATATTATTTTATGTTTTTTTGATTGATTGGGCTGAATGTGGAACCTGAACTAAAATGAGTGACACCGCTGAATGAACGCGTCCAAAACTGTTTTACCAAAGTATCAGGTCGCCATAAATTACGTTTGAGACATTTTTCATTTCACTACGATAACAAACGCATTGAACACAATGCAAACAGAATTTCAAATTCAGAAGAAGCTCATTTTCTCGATTGCACCTGAAGGCATCATCAGTTCCAGCTGTTTGTTCTAAAAGTGTTTTATAAATAAAGTTAGGTTGAATTAACTCCTTCAGTTCTTATGCCCATGTTTTCTCTGTTTTCCAGTTTTGTGGGAATCAACGCGTCTGACATTAATTACTCCGCTGGCCGTTATGACCCCACGGTCAAGCCTCCGTTTGACGCCGGCTTCGAGGGCATCGGTGAGGTGGTGGGCGTCGGCCTCAGTGCCAGTGCCCACTACACCGTCGGGGACACAGTGGCCTACTTCGGCAGCGGCGCCTTTGCCGAGTACACAGTGGTGCCGACCAAGGTGGCGGTGCGCGTCCCCTCAGTGAAGCCCGAGTTCCTCACGCTGCTGGTCAGCGGTGCCACCGCCTACATTGCCCTCAAACGCCTGGGAGACCTGACCCAGGGCGACACCGTCCTGGTCACGGCCGCCGCGGGGGGAACCGGGCAGTTCGCTGTGCAGTTCGCCAAACAGGCGGGGTGTCATGTGATCGGAACCTGCTCATCCGATGAGAAGGCGGGCTTCCTCAAGTCCATCGGCTGCGACAGACCAATCAACTACAAGAGCGAAGACCTGGCCCGGACCCTGAGGACCGAGTACCCGAAGGGCGTCGATGTGGTGTATGAGTCAGTCGGGGGCAGCATCATGGAGCTGGCGGTGAACTGCCTGGCCACTAAGGGCAGGCTGATCGTGATCGGCTTCATCTCCGGGTACCAGAGCGAGTCGGGGATCCCGCCCTTCAGAGGCGGGACTCTACCGGTGAAGCTGCTGCAGAAGTCGGCCAGCGTCAGGGGCTTCTTCCTGCCGCACTTCGTCAGCGACTACAGGGAGGCTCTGGGCGCCATGATGCAGATGATAGCCAAGGGGACGCTGGCCTGTGAGGTGGACTGTGGGGATCTGGCCGAGGGGGGGCGGTTCCAGGGCCTGGAGGCGGTGTTCCGGGCTGTGGACTACATGTACGCCGGGAAGAACCTGGGGAAGGTGGTGGTGGAGGTGGCCCCGCCCCCTGTCAGCGGCAGCAAACTGTAACTGAATCAACTTTAACTGAATGTAATTTAAAAATGGAAATCTACGACGGAGTATTAGGACCATGAGAAAATAAAAACACTACGAGAATAAAGTCGTAAAACATCAAGATAAAAAAACATACTTTTATGAGAATAAAGTCAAATACAAAAAGTCAATTTTAGAATTAAGTTGTAATTTAATGAAAATAATATAATTTAAGAATAGGCAGGAAAAATATCCTAATTTAAACCCGCTAGCCCTGCAGCCGACCACTTACTCCAAATCCATTCACCTGACCCAAACGTGTGTAAACTGTCTTCAAAGTCCTTCGCCTACTGCTAATGTGTTGATGGTGGGCGGGGCTCCGTCATGCAACAGATGGGTACGATTTATTCTTGTAAATTACATTTTTCTTGACTGTTTTTAAATGACCAAATTAATCTCATATATTATGCCTTTAGTTTTGAAAATTTGACAACTTTAATCTCAAAGTACAACATTTTCATTAAACTGAGCTTTTTTTTTAAAAAAACTGCCATGTTAATCTCATAATATTATGGCTTTATTCGTGAAATATTATGACAGTATTTCCATAAAATTATGACTATTTTTATTCAGCTTTATTCCCATAAAATGATGGATTTTATCTCAATATTTTATGACTTTATTCTTGTAGTGACAAGTATTTTTATTTTCTTATGTGGCCCTAATACACCGTCATAGAACATACGTGTGTAAATTTAATCAGAGATGACTCTTTATTTTTGTGATTAAATAAATAAAAGTATATTCCGTCCTTTAGCGCCGTCCGCTGTTCTTTATTTATTCTGTGAATGAACTTGTACAGAATGAGTGACGTCATTATTAACTAGAGGTCAACTGATATGGATTTTGCTAAAGCTGATGCCGATGTTTTTTTAAAAATTGGTCAGCTGATAGCCGATATTTGTGGCCAAATTTTTGTTTTTAAAGCACATTGACTGTAAAATACAATTGAAACATCCAGAAAATTTAGATTTTTATGCACCAATATAAATGAAATTAATACAAGTACTACTCTTAACATTTACTGAACATCAAGTGCTGCCCACACAGGTGCCTGATCAAATATCTGATAACAATTTTACTACTGATCAAGTATCGGCTTTCAAAAAAATTATGGCTGATAACCAATATTGAAAAAAAAAATCAATATATCGCTCTAATATATGAGTCTACCTCTAAATAAGAACATGAGAAAAGAGGAAAAATACAACATTTGTTCTGTTGGAATTAATTTAGTTTAGAAGTTGACTGATACAGGTTTTTCGAAGTTCGATATCTACAGCTGATTTTTGAGGCCGGTATTTAAGGCCGAGTTTTTTTTTAGTTTTTTTTAAACCATATTGACTGTAAAATACAATTGAAACACTCAGATAATTAAGATTTCTCTGCATTAATATAAATGAAATTATTTATACACATACACATAATACTCTTAAACAGTTATTGAACTTCAAGTGCTGTCCACACAGGTGCCTGATCAAATATCTGATAACATTTTTACTACTGATCAAATATCGGCTTTAAAAAAAAATTAAGGCTGCTGACCAATATTGGGGAAAAAAAAAAAAAAAAATCAATATATCGCTGTGATATATGGGTCTACCTCTAAATAAGAACATGAGGAAAAGATAAAAAAAATAACATTTGTTCTGTTTAATTTAATTTATAGGTCAACGGATACAGGTTTTTCTAAGGCCGATATCTAGAACTGTTATTTAAGGCTGATTTTTTTTATGCACATTGACCGCAAAATACAAATGAAACATAATTCAGATTTGTATGCAGCAATATAAATACAATTATTAATACACATACATATAGTACCATTTAAACCTTTATTGAACTTCAAGTGTTGTCCACACAGGTGCCTGATCAAATATCTGATAACATTTTTACTACTGATCAAATATCGGCTTTCAAACATTTTTTTAAGGCAGATGGTCAATATATCAGTCTACTGCTGTCATTAATGCACACACACACACATACACACCTTTAACTGCCTTTAATAAAATCCCACATATGAAACAGTCCAAACGGTAGCTCCTCGACTTCTGAAATATTTCCCATCCACCTACACATGTGAAATAATTCCGACCCGTTGCCGCGGCGCTGGCTTTTAGCGCTCTCCAGCACTTTATGTCCCATAAATATTTGATGATATACTTCATTGTTTTTCTAATCGGGGCTTACATTGGTATGTGCTTGTCAAAAGTGCATTCTGCTGCAGGTGTGCTGGGTGTTTCATTGCCTGTTTGTGGCTGACACAAACTGCATTCACACAATCAATCTTTTCATTCACATGCCCTGGAGCTGCACATAATAAAAAAATTAGTCCAGCTAAACAGAAGTTGGACGGGAAAATGCCATTACTTCTCCAGCGCATGAAGAGGAAAAAAAGCCCTTATAGTAAATGTAATGTGGAATGGCCTTTGACACTTTCCCCCAATTTCCATTTTTTTGTATTTAATTTAGTTTTGGAAACAAGAGACGTAACAATACAACACACCTCTGGAATTTTAATCACCAGATAATTTCCTCATAAAACACCCAGATTATTATGTCATAGTATGTCCAGTATTATTTTTAATCGTAAACACATTTTCATGGCAGCCTCGTTTTACAGTTAACTTTTAAAGCTGCAAAAAAAAAAAGTCTCCACACTGCAAAAAATAAGAAAATTAAACTCATTATTGGGTTAAAATGTCTTATTTCATGTTACATTATCTGCTAGTGCAGTAAGGAAATTACAGTTATCAAGTTTTATTAAAATAAAATGTTACCTAAAGATTGTAGAATGATAAAATTCTTATTTTAATCCATAAAGACCCAAAGAACCACAGGCACCAGTAAAACCCATGGAGTTGGATCAATGACAGTGTATGGAAACACTTCTTTTTACATTCAGTTAATGATATATTTTACTGGAAAAGTCTCTTTTCTGTTTTCTGTGATTTTTTCCTCTATAACTGCTCAATTGTAATATCAGAATGATGATTTAAGTATGTGAGTAGTAAAATAAATACAGGAAAATGCCTGATTTTTTCCGAAAGAAAATGCAAAATACACAAGATAATATACTAAAGGGTGATAAATCACTTAAGTAAAGGTTAAATAGAGAGAAACATTCATTTGGGAACTGACACAAAAGTAGCGCTGGTTTTTTATGGGTTAAACAGAATACACTTGTGGTCTTTTGAAGATGTAATGACCCCATAGATATGTATTTATCAGCAAAACTGCATAAACCAGTCCAAATGTGTTGAGGGTAAACAGTTCCTGTGTCCTCCATACTCAGTGTTTTATTATAAATATTGTTTAAATTAGGTGTAATATCTCACTGAGGTAGAACAAAATGAAAATACTTGGAGCAAGTCAAATAATCTGAACAAAATTAAGTAAATAAATCAAAAAAATCCACTTAAGTATGCAAAAAAGTAATTGAAATACATGAAAATATATATAAAAATATACAAAAACCAAAAAATGCACTAAAGTAGACAAAATATGCAAAAATACAAAAAAGAACTACAGTGCAAAAATATACAAAATGTACAAAAATTGGCAAAAAAATGCAACTAAGTATACAAAAAATGCACAAAAACATACAAAATATGCAAAAAATAGACAAAAATGCACTAAAGTATACAAAAGTAAAAAAAAAAATACACAAATACAAAACTTGCAAACTAAACAAAAAATACACTAGAGTGAACAAAAAATACACAAGTATACAAAAATACAACACAAAAATTCAATATGAACATTGAGGGGTTTTTTTAATCCATGGCTCTGATTTTAGATGTTCTTTCTCAAAACTTCTATAATATTTTCATGCTCTCCCTCTAAATAATAATAATCTACCATAAATAACCAAATACTTTCTTTTTTTGTATGTATTTTGTTCATTTTGATACTTTTTTGTTCTTTCTGATGCCTGGTTTGTTCATTTTGACCAATTTTGTTGCTCATTTTGTTCATATTATTGTTTGATTTAAAGGTTCTTTCAGGATAAATACTCCAAATTCCAGTCGGTTTATCTCCGTCAGGTCTTGCGCGTCAGATGCCGAGGCTGTCTGTGTCATATGAATGTAGTGTATGTCGTCTAAAACAAACACCTGTTCCTACCTGGCAGGGAGGGCTGTCGTCTTCATGCACTGTGAACATGTTATTTCCTCATCCAGGTGGCCACTCAAAATATAACCCAGTGTGAAATACGTTACAGGTGTGACCCCAGCATGCAAAGCTGCTACCTTCACCAGACGGCGCAGGAAATCAGAAACACACCAGGATAAGGCCGTTTCATATGTGGAACGGGAAGGAAGCGCTCCGAGTCTTTAACTCACAGTCGGCATTTTCACAGACCTGTCAGATATGGGATAGATCTGAACGCGTGAGAGATATCTGTCACTACATGGATTTTACTGACCTCATAATTCAAGTCATTCACGATATGTTCAATAGTATGTGGACACGTTGAATTCAGGTGTTTGTTTTCTAACAGGGGTCAAAACAATCATGACTAATGTCAGAATATAGGTTCATATTGGGATAAATATCACTGCATTGTGCTAAAGTATACCACAAAAATATGCAAAAATACACTTAAGTATCTAAAATATGCACTAAAATACACTAAAAATGCATTAAAGTATACAAAACATATGCAAAGATACACTAAACTATACAAAAATACACTTAAAAATGCAATACATACTCAAAAATACACTAAAGTACACTAAAGTAAACAAAACATATGCAAAAATACAACAGTGCCCTTTACAAAAATACACTGAAGTATACCTAACATATCAAAAATACACAAAAATGCATTCAAGCATGCACTAAATTATATAAAACACATGCAAAAATACACCAAAGTATGCCAAACATACACAAAAATACACTAAAGTATGCACTAAATTATACAAAACATGCAAAAATACACAAAAATATACAAAAATGCACTAAATTATACAAAACACATGCAAAAATACATAAAAATCTACTAAAGTATGCCAAACACACGCAAAAAATACACTAAAGTATGTACTAAATTATACAAAACATACAAAAATACACAAAAATATACTAAAAATACACAAAAATGCACTAAATTATACAAAACATGCAAAAATACACAAAAATATACTAAAAAATACACAAAAATGCACTAAATTAGACAAAACACATGCAAAAATACACAAAAATACACTAAAGTATGCCAAACATATGCAAAAATACACTAAAGTATGCACTAAATTATTCAAAACATACAAAAATACACAAAAATATACTTAAAATACACAAAAATGCAGTAAATTATACAAAATCTATGCAAAAACACACTTAAGCAGGGGTCTGCAACCTTGGTCTTGGAGATCTACTGTCCTGCATGTTTTAGATGTTTCCCTCTTCCACACACCAGACGGTCATTATCAGGCCTCTGCAGAGCTGATGATAGGCTGATCATTTCATTCAAGTGTGTGGAAGAGGGATACGTCTAAAACATGCAGAACAGATCTCCAGGACCAGGGCTGGAGACCCTTGCACTAAAGTATACAAAAAAAAATGCACTTAAGTATACAAAAAATACTCTAAAGTTTACAAAACATATCCAAAAATACACTAAAGTACACAAAAATACACTTAAGAATGCAATACGTATACAAAAATACACTAAAGTTTGCAAAAATACACTTACGAAGGCAATTCATATACAGTAAAGTATACAAAAATGCACTAAAATACACTAACGTAAACAAAACATATGCAAAAATACAAAAAAAAGTACACTACAAAAATACACTGAAGTATACATAACATCAAAAATACATAAAAATGCACTCAAGCATGCACTAAATTATACAAAACATATCCAAAAATACACAAAAATACACTAAAGTATGCCAAACATACGCAAAAATACACTAAAGTATGCACTAAATTATACAAAACATACAAATATACACAAAAAAAACTAAAAATACACAAAAATGCAATGAAGTACGCACTAAATTATACAAAACATGTAAAAATACACTAAAAATGCACAAAAGTATAAAAAATGCACAAAAATACAAAAAATGCATACATTATACAAGGTTTAAATAAGTCAGCGTTGAGAATTTTTTTGTTGTATTTTTTGCCTTTTTGTACACTCAAGTATATTTTTAGTGTATTTTTGCATATGTTTGTATAGTTTATCTTATTTGCATGTATTTTTGGTATACTTTAGTGTATTTTTGTCTACTTTAGTGCAATGCAGTGATATTTATCCCAATATAAACCTATATTCTGTCATTAGTCATTATTGTTTTGTACCTGAATTCAACGTGTCCATATACTTTTGTTCGTATAGTGTTTCCTATGAGGTTAACACTTTGTGCTTGATTTTATCCACATTATTTTTTATATGTATTTCAATGTATTTTCCTTTTATTTCACCTCACCATATTCCAAATATACGTTTCCACCTTTCACAGGCCTGAATTCCAAGTAATAATCATATGTAATTTAATGTCTGTGACTGTAGACGTATTCATTTATCGGACCAGAAAAACAAATGTCAAATTATCGCCGCCGTTTGAGCTGTTAAGATGCAATGCAAGCTCCGACACGCCAGACGCATCAGAGGTGAGGAAGGTGGGGATGCGCGCGGACGTGGAGGTGAGCGGAACATGGTGGAGCTGTGTGTGCGTCCATGTTCGACGGTGACGAAGCGTCCAGATTTAGCATCTCTTCAATTAACAGAAGAGGCCTGGTCTTGGCGTCCTCCGGGGCCTACCTGTACCTCCGCTGATTAGTGAGCAGTCACAGCCCCAATTAGAGAACACAGGAACCTGGAGAGACAACACTCTTTATTTAATTGGATTGTGTTGCAGTCGGAGGCTGCTAACTGGCATCGTAGCGAAGCAGCCCGACGGTGGAGCGCAAACAAGACATTAAAGACGCACACGCACTTCTACACACACACACACACACACACACACACATACACTTTTATGTGATGGAGCAACTGTGGAAACATTCTTCATTTGTGGAATTATGCTAAGTGTCTCTCTCATTTTAGGCCAGAGTTACAGTAGTCCTCCTCCTCCGACAGGGTCATTAACACACCGCTTAAACTGATAATTAAGGATGGAGACGTGACGAGGATGAGCCACGGTTACGGTTTTATGAAGGACTGAGCAAACGCTGGGGGATCAAGAGGAAGAGACAGAGTTATTACCTCGCTTCTATATGTTTAACTTATATGTCATTAGTCTCAAAGCGTAATTAACTCGTACACAAATGGACAAATGTATGTGGACCCGTTCAATTCAGGTGTTTGTTTTCTAACAGGGGTCTGGGCACAAAACAGTAATGACTAGTGTCAGAATATAGGTTTATATTGGGATAAATATCATTGTATTGCGCTAAAGTATACAAAAAATATGCAAAAATACATTGAAGTATCCACAAAAATACACTAAAGTATACAAAAATGCACAGAAATATACTAAAGGTGCAATAAAGTATACATAAAATACAGTTAAGTTTACAAAAATAAGCAAACAAACACAAAAAGTGCAATAAAGTATACATAAAATAGGTAAAATTTACAAAAATAGGCAGAAATACACAAAAAGTGCAATAAAGTATTTATAAAATGGAGTAAAGTTTATAGAACGTAGGCAAAAATACACCAAAAGTGCAATAAATTATACATAAAATACACTAAAGGTAACAAAAAATAGGCAAAAATACACTAAAAGTGCAATAAAATATAAATAAAATACAGAAAAGTTTACAAAAAATAGGCAAAAATACATTAAAGTATCCACAAAAATGCACAGAAATATACTAAAGGTGCAATAAAGTATACATAAAATACAGTTAAGTTTACAAAAATAAGCAAACAAACACAAAAAGTGCAATAAAGTATACATAAAATAGGTAAAATTTACAAAAATAGGCAGAAATACACAAAAAGTGCAATAAAGTATTTATAAAATGGAGTAAAGTTTATAGAACGTAGGCAAAAATACACCAAAAGTGCAATAAATTATACATAAAATACACTAAAGGTAACAAAAAATAGGCAAAAATACACTAAAAGTGCAATAAAATATAAATAAAATACAGAAAAGTTTACAAAAAATAGGCAAAAATACA
>JAPTGZ010000009.1:32412118-32422956 GCA_029814645.1 Fowleria isostigma | reverse complement strand
GGGGTGGGGGTGTGTGTGTGTGGGGGGAAACGCTAGCTGCCAAACGACGCCGTCTCCTCAGGTGATAATTGGCTGATGCAACATTCAGCCCTAGTAATTAATCTGTGCTCTGTGTTTTTATCACAAACAACATGTTACAGTGATGTAAACCAGAGAGTTTACAGTAGGACCGTCGAGAACCCACCGGAAACTCACGTACAGGCACGAACTCAGGCCAACAGGTTCTAAAAGCACGGGTTAAAGGTGGACATCATTTAGGCCCAGTTCACACAACGCTCTTGGGTGAAAACGACAAAGTATTTGATCAGATGTGCCATTTGTTTAGATGGCAACAGTGTTTTTTTGTGTGTGTGTGTGTGTGTGTGGGTCACTGTCTGAAACGTTGAAAACGCCGAACTGTCAGACTTTTATTTATACATTTTGTATTTAAAAGTGTAATACATTCTGTTGATTCAGCCAGGCAGAGCCCAGTAATTAAAGCAATTTAAAAAAAATAAAAATAAAAAAAATGGAGTGAATGAGGTAAAAATGGTGACCGTGCACTTAGAGGTCTGTAGATGAAAAAAAAAAATCCAAACATTTTCAGATTAAAATGTGAATAGTCTTTAAAAGAAAAGAGTTTTGACAACATTTGGATGGATAAATTGTTGCGGAAATCACAGAAATTGAAACTGTTTGTAGATTTTCTAACATAAAACCCAACCCTCTCCACTCTGTTAGAGTGAGGATGATTTCAGCCAATCAGCTGTCAGCATTCTGTTCCCATGTATGTGTATGGGTGTAACCGGTGGTGTCGGACTCGGCGTTGTGTTTTAATGATGACGCTCCAACGTGATCATCTTTGGAGGCAGTCTCCATTTATTTTGTCCCATCCTCTCTCTTCCAGGGACAGGAACAACAGAAAAGCAAATACGTACATTAACTTAGTAAAGTAAAACATATCATACCTGACAACAGCAGCACAAATACAAAAAAGCCTCCAGTCAGCCCGGTTCACACATATACCCCTACATAAATTAAATGACACCAAAATGGGTTTCAGTAACTCCGTGAACATTTTTAGCTAGCCAGTAAAATTAGCATTGGCTAACACAGATATTCTCCCCAACTGCAAGTCGCCTACCTCTTCCAGGGACAGAAACAGGAAAGAGGTAAAGGCACAAAAACGTCAAATATAGAGGGCGGTGTCACATTAAAAACCACTCGTGGGGTACAGAGTCAAATTAATAGTACCAAACACTGACCCGGAGGCCAGACCTGTCAGGTATTAACAAGAGCGAATGAAAATGAACAGATTTTGTGTAATTATAACAAAAATATTATTTATGTACCGACATGTTGCTTAGTATTTGACCCTATTACATGGGGTTTGGTGGATCGCATAAAACAACTAATAATTACTCCAAAAGTATTGGTCATATAAATAAGCAGTTTTCCCCTGTCTGATCCTTGACCCAGAATACATAAATACTCCAAAAAAAGACAAAGGATAGATCTGTACAGTTTATCAGTTATACAATAGACAGACAGACAGACACACACATACAGAGGCCACTGTACTTTTATAATATAGATTCAGTGGAAGCAACAGGTTAAAGCTGAAAGTTCAAACTAATGTCACTGTCCAAATACTTATGGACATGCCTGTATCTACTATATTAACACATCGAGTTATGACTTGTATATCAGTGAATCTGATTTTGGTCTGATATATCAGTGATACAGCTGCTTTTAGTCAGATTTTCTCATATTAAAACCGGTCAGCGGACATTAATATGATGCCATCTTTACTTGTATAATTACACTGGACTTTGTGCCAAAAGTGAACATGGATTTACTGAACAAATAATCAACGAAAACTGTTATTTTTATTGAATGCTGAGGTGGCGCCATTGGCTGATTGATTGAGTGATTGAGTCGACAGCGGGACATCTTTGTGTTCGGTCCTTTTAAGGAAATGAAAACCGACCATGATGAAAAAAAAAAGTATTAAAAGAAAAGGCAAAACTAAAGACACAGCAGGTGCTTGTCTCCGATGTTAATTAGAATCCATTTTGGAGAAGAATATAACAGTATAACTTTTCATGAAACACATAAAAGGATGAACACGTTATTACGCTGCAGATGGTGATAAGGCGTGAAAATAACCTGACAGAGAACAAGGCAGAGATAAGAGGCCGATAGACGGAGCATCTATCTGTGTGTGTTAATTAAAGATAATCAGTCCTTAAAGACATCCGACTCTTTAAATTAACAGAAATGGTGAGTCCCGCACCTCAGAGGGAAAAAAACAAAGAACACCAAGATAGAAACAGATACAGACATAAGCCGCTTCCATCCCACTGTCAACACAAACTCAAATTAACTTCGGAAATGTCACCAAAATTAACGTCTTAACTGTGTGTTTCTGCCGAGTTGGAAGCGTTCGACACTATGACATTTACACCCAGGACGGCGTGTCGGAGGGTTGATGAGCTGTGGGCGGGGTCTAATCCACTGGATGACGTAGAACGATGACTAATCATTTACTGATAATCAGTTTTGATCCGAAGGTGGTTTATATTCAAAATGTTTTTAACCCTTAAACACCCAGAGCTACCTCTGTGGTACTTCGGAAATGGATTTTTCTTCATATTTAACCTTTCTGAAGTGATTTATCACCATTTATTGTAATATTATCCTCTTTATTTGGAGTTTCTTCAGTAAAAATCAGCTATTTTTCTACATTTAATTCACTGATCTTGTAGATGTTCATAAAAGCTCAGATTAAATTCAAAGGTTATTGGACCAAATCAGAAAAAAATGAAGAAAAAGTGACCTTTTCAGCAGAAAATATCTATATAAGTATAAGTAGTACATAAATATAAATGAATCCACAGTCACTGATCCAACTCCATGGGTTTTACTGGTGAATCAATGTTGTAGAAAATAACAGTGTTTCTATGGTAACTACGGAGCCTCTGAACATACAAATGGGTCAAATCTGATGACCATAAAGATGAATAATTTATCTTCATTTTATTCATCACTTTGCCTCTTGCCACATATTTATTATTTTTTTGGCTTCATTTTAGTAATGTTTTGCTTATTTTTCATTATTTATTATTTTGGTTTTTTTTAATTAATTTTTGTTTATTTTATCCACTGTCATTGATCCAACTCCATGGGTTTTTACTTTCGAATTAATGTTGTAAAGATGATGACGTTTCCATGGTAACTACGGAGCCTCTGAATGTCCAAATGGGTCATATCTGATGACCATGAAAAGATGAATAACAGTATTTTACTCCAATTATTGACATGTATTGAGAGGATGAATGGATCGACAGGGATTAAACAGTTTAGATCAGTAGATGGTTTTGTTCGGTGGTGGGTCTTTATGGGTTGGGGTAACATAGCCTGTAGAGTGGAAGCCCCGCCCACTTCGCTGTGCCTCATGGGATGTAATTTCATCAGTTCCAGGGACTGACCGATTCTAGTGATTTCACGGTTCTGGTGTGATTTGAGGCATAATATTGTTAAAATTGTACATAATTTTTCTGAAGTAATTTTAGTTTGGTCATGTTATTCCCCATTTTTAAAGGATAGTTTGTAGATTTCATAATGTTTGCTCTAGAACACAGACAAATTTGCAGTTGTGATTATATACAAGTTATTCTGTGATTATTTTACTATGTCAGATTATGTTGGGCTGAATGTGGAAACTGAACTAAAATGACTTTAACATGATCTAACGTTCCTCACTGTAGACTTTTATTACCAGGAACTGTAATCCAAACTGATTTAAGGCTGCCACAAACTGCATTTACTGTATTTATCGCATTTTAACTGCATTTTAATTGTTTTGGATTGCATTTTGCACTGTAAAGCACCCTGTCTGTGAAAAGTGCTCTATAAATAAAACTTACTGAGTAGAAATTTTTCTGAAATTCATTCCCATTGAATCCCGACTGAAGGGGCGGGGCTTCACTTTTTCCATAAACCCTCAGTGTAACGTTCCTCTGAAGATTCAATATCTGAAACATTAACAGTAAAATAATTGCCAAATAAAGCTTTCTTTTTTTTTGTCCTCCCAGATTTTGCCTTTTATTGTTTAAATTGACCTTCAACGATAAATCCACATGGCGTCCACATATTAAACCCAACCATCCATTACCTGAATTTGATAAATAACTTTTTGGGTCGTCGTCAGCGTCCTCAGATTAACCACAGTGGCGTCCGGCGTGGACCCGAGGCCCACCCGGAGGCTGGGTGTCGTTTTCCCTTAGCGTTTCTGACGGCGACAGCGGTAGGAGGCCGGGCTTCCTCACCAGGCTTTGTTATGTGCGACTCCCCTACGGTAGCTTTCATTTGACTCCCAGTGTGAGTTCCTTGTTAATTAGGTAAATGAATACGTGTGTTCAGACGGGGCCGCCCCCAACTAATAGCAACAGCAGCACAGTCGCAACAAAAGGGCCCCACGAGCGAAGGGCGAGTCTGTGATTAAAGGAAAGGCCTCTATGGCGAGGTGTAACCAAACGGCGTACAGCGGCTTTGAAGCGTATTTATGGCGCTTTATCTAATCCCTACCACCCGTGGCTATAGAGGAGATATGGATGTATTATTCATGATAATGTATGGTGGTGGTGACTCTTATGCAGATTCACAACAAAGGAGAACTTTCTTTTCTTGCCTCTAAACGGCCAATTATTTCTTTTCTCTGGTAGACTGATGCAGAACAGATCAAAACAACCTGTTTCTGACGTTTGCGGACGGTTTCCTGCATGTTCTGCTCCGTCTGCGGAGCCGCTCAGCCCTCCAGCCATGGGCTTCCTTGGCAGAACTTCTGACTGCAAATCACAGTTTTATTCGTCTCACCTAGGGGATGCCAGAGATCCTCCACAGAACTGGAGATAAAGTTGAACCGGGTCCAAGTCCACATCACCAACACACAGGTCACAGAACACAGAGAGAACCGTAAAGGAACACAAACACACCAGCAGCACTAATAATTGGCAGTGGAATCATGGGTAAAGAGTCGGTGGGAGACCAAGTTTTCTCACAGAGATGTTTTATTTCTCATTCTTATGGATCTGATGGAAAAAAAACAACACCACACAGTGAAAACAACTTTATCCAAAATGTTTTTATGTCACAGGCACATGTTGGACAAACAGCGGACAGTGTGATTTCTGTTCAATATTTAGACCAATGTTCCTGATGTTACGTTTAAATCTACTTCACGTTTAATCCTTTCATGGAAACATCGAGTTCAGGATTAAACAGCTTAACGGAAACACGTCAACAACACCGACAACTGACGTTACCTCCACGGATCTCACCTGGTTCTACGACATCGACCGGTAAAAGTCTTAAAGATGTTTAACGGTTCTGGTGTGATTTTACGGTTCCAATATGATTTAACGGTGATTTAACGGTTTTGGTGTGATTTAACAGCAATTTAATGGTAATTTAACGGTTCTATTATGATTTAACATTTCCAGTATAATTTAAAGGGCTCAATATTTGACAGTGATTTAACGGTTCCATTATGATTTAACAGTTCCAGTGTAATTTAAGGGGTCCAATATGATTTGACAGTGATTTAATGGTTCTGATCTGATCTAATGGTTTTGGTGTGATTTAACAGTGATTTAATGGTGATTTAACGGTTCCAGTGTGATTTTAACAGTTATTAAAAAGTTCTGGTGTGATTTAATGGTAATTTAAGGGTCTCCATGTGACTTTACAGTTCCAGTATGTTTTAATGGTTCCAGTGTGATTTTTACAGTGATTTAATGGTGATTTAATGGTTTCAGTGCAATTTAACAGTTCCAATGTAATTTAATAGTGATTTAACGGTTCTAATATGATTTAACGGTTCAACGGTTCCGGTGTGTATTAACAGTTTCGGTGTGTATTAACACTTCAGGTGTGATCTAACAGTTGTGGTCAAAAGGTTAAATCTGTCTTGTGGAATGCAAATACACAGAGTTAAAATGACACAGAACACACCGACAGTAAAAGTTGTCATTGATCCTAAAGTTAAATACTATATTTTTTGGTTGTGAATGTTTGGTGTAAATGTAAATGTCGGAGAAATGACGGTCAGTGTGATGTTTGCTCAATATTTAAACCACATGAAGGACATTCCTGCTGTTCCATGTAAATCTACTTCCTGTCTGGTCCTCTCTCTTCCTCTTGCTCTGACTTTATTTTTGATGGATGAGTGCCACAGGTTCACGGCGTCCATCTGAAAGTTAAATAATAGTATGATATTGGCCTAAAATAAGATGTGGAGCGCCTACATGTGAGTAATCGCAGGGTGAGGACGGCAGCTGAATAGATAACAAGCACAGTTACGTGTGCAAAATAAAGGACTGTCATTAATTCAAAAGCAGTTAATAATGGATGAGCGAAGACATCACTGAAAGCTATTTACGGTTTGAGGAGGCAGACATATGAATAGATGACCCTTCCCTCTGTCGCCGTGACAGTCCAGGGTTACTTTACAAAACTGTTGGCAGCACAAGATCTCCGCGTAGCAGACGGACGGAGCTGCTGTCAGTCAGCGCCGAGCTGTCACCCTCCGCTGAGACGCCGCCGTGGATGTATGTGTGTCGACGTGACAGCTCCGAATTAATGAGAGGTATGAGTCGAGGGGGAAGGAGGGCAAAGATGGCGGCGGTGGCGGCGAAGGACTACAGGACGCCGGCATGTGGGAGTCGCCTCCAGAGGGACGGATCCACAGTTTCCTGGCTTGTTATTGAAGAAGTGGGACTGGGATGAACCGGTGACAGGTTCATCTGAAAACAGCTCCTTCTTCTGCTCACGTCAGACTGACTCCAGAGTTTGTACCGGTTTAGACGAGGTTTTACAGGCGCCGGAGTTGAGTTTTACAGACAAAAGCAGAACCAGAATCAACTAGAAGAAACAGGACGCTTCTAATCCTGTATGTCTTCAGCACTATTCAGACTATATTTGTTTTCCATAGGTAACCGGGGTCAAGTAATAAACGCCAGAGTTTAGTCCTGCCTGAATGTGCTACGTCAGTTATCATTGCTGCACAAGTCAGTAAAATAGGATTGCAACTAATGATAATTTTGATAATGGATTAATCTGTAGATTATTTTCATAACTCATTGATTCAGATAAACACAAAAGACTCAATTCTCAAAGATCAGTGTTTAACCCAAAGCAACATAGGCTGTAGAAAAGTCACTAATGATTACATCCACACAATGTCTTCAGGCATAGTTAGCAGCACTAGCCCGCTACCTAGACTAGTTATGTAGAGACTAGTCACTTATAGTCTTCAACCAGCTCTGGTTCTAGTCTGTCAAACTAGTGTTGTACGTATTAATTCAGTCAACAATAGATAACGTTAGTTTGGTGGTCTGATAAACAGAGATGAATGTAAACGGTAGAATTACACTAACTAGCTAGTGGGCTAAATTAATCAAGACATGTAGGCTATCCTAAGATAGGTTTATATTATGTTCCCGGTGGACACAGCAGTCATGTTTGCCTGATATGTAGTGTGCCACGGGATTTTAGCCATTTTTGTAATATCATATTCTAGTTTTGTTCCATAAATGGGGCACTACGCTTGGTCTAAATGGGGTTGCTGTGGCAACAGGAGCATAATGTAAACCTAGCTTTAAAAATATGGCCCACTGGTGAGCATCCAAAGGCTCAGCCATGCTGCTGTGTGTTTTCCTCTGTTACACTACACAGTGTGTACATGAACCAATACTAACATAATCAAGACCCAATGAGCTGACTGACGAATTCTTTGCCAACTCTTTTAAGAATCAATTTGGATCAATTTAATCGATTGCAATGCTATTGTTAGCTATACTATTTTTTTTTTACCTGGCTTTAGCCAACATTTATGTTGAAAGTGCAGAGCTTACCGTTAGCATTACAGACCATATCAAGTCAGAATCATGCTGATGTTTTAGTCTGAAACAGATCCAGTTGATCAAATGACAGACAACTGGACTAAAATACAGTATGTGAAAAAAGTAGTGAACGTAGAAGTCATCCATCCATCTTCTTCCTCTTATTCTGGGTCGACTCATGGAGCCAACACTCAAATCAGTGATGCCAAAACTTTCTTCTTCCAAGACCCCTCCTCTAGCTACTCCTCCGGTGTGGATCCTGAGGCGTTCCCAGGCCAGCCCAGACACATAGTCCCTCCAGCGTTTCCTGGGTCTTCCCCGAGGCCTCCTCTCAGCGGGACATGCCCAGACCGCCTCCCAAAGGGTGCATCCAAAAGACATGCATGATCCACCTCAGCCGGCCCCTCTGGATGTGGAGGAGCAGTGGCTCTATTGCTAGCTCCTCCCTGGTGACTGAGCTCCTCCCCCTATCTCTAAGGATGGGTCCAGCCACTCTACAGAGGAAACTCAATTTGGACCGCTTGGATCTGGGATCTTGTCCTTTGGGTCATGACACAAACTCATGACCATAGGTGAGAGTAGAAACCCAGATTGACCGGTAAATCGAGAGCTTTGGTCTTTCATCTCAAAAGTCAGACTTGTTCCAGTTCATTCTTTGATGCAATGGTTTTTGGGACAAATTGAAATATTTTTTGCAAATAACAGTCCATCAATTTCAGACGTTTATCCTCCAGTTTATTATATTTCTGTGACTTGACTTGTGACTTGCTTGACCTAAGCTATGGCTTGACTAGATTCAACCCCTACAAAAAAATGACTTGGGACTTGATTAAGACTCAAAGGTTAAGACTTGAGACTTCCACATGTGTGACTGACTCCCATCTCTGGTGTAATCAAACTAAACCTCGTTAACCTGAACATTTTATATACAGATGTAGTTTTATTTTGAAGAATCAGCTGATGTTATGTCCAGAAAAACCAGGAAAACTCCTCATGGGATTAAAATCCAGGTTTGTCCTTCAGGGAAATTCTGAATTTTTCTCAGCATCGACCATTTGAACATCTAAAAAACCCCAAATGTGAATAGAATAATATCCAGTTAGTGTCTGATTATGTAAATAAATATGCCTTCATAAATCAGTCATTTATTCAGTGACTGATATCGATTAGTGTGTTCTTTACCGTTCAGATCCTTTACTTAACGGTGAATGTGGTCAAATGCGTGGTGATGCGTTCAAAGGGACATGTCGTTGCACGTGAAGGCAGCGATGCGTTCGGGTGCCTCAGATGAGTAAACCTGTGTGTGTGTGTGTGTGTGTGTGTGTGTGTGGTGTTCGTCTCCTGACTGAAGGAGAAAAACAGCCAGGGAGAGTCTATCAGCGTGGCACCCTGCTCCAGAACATTCTTGATGAAGCAAAGGTTGTCTTCATTAGGTGCATTAATATTCATGACGAATGGTAATTTTGACACAGAAAAGGTCTCAGTAACCTTTTCTTGTGCATTTTTTCACTTCTCAAGGAAATTACAGTCCGGCAATGACTTAATTAATGCTTGGTTTCCTCGCCAAGTCGTTTGAGGGCCTGTCACTTTGAGGTTGGGGTATCTGTCTCACTGCGACAGCGATTGAGGGAGAGAGAGAGAGAGAGAGAGAGAGAGAGAGAGAGAGAGAGAGAGAGAGAGAGAGAGAGGGAAGGAGGACACAAACTGCCGCTGTATTTACCATTAAAGCTTTGACTGCAGCGATGTCAAACATACAGTTCCTGGACCACAACCGGCCCATCAGAGGGTCTGATGTGGTCCATGGTTTGAATTAGTGAAATGTAAAAATGACCCTGAAGACACGAACGATCAGAGACGTCAGAGTCATTCTAGTACAGGTTCCACACACAGACCAATAATAACACAACATACACTGATTTCACCAAACGTTTGTCTTTGTTTTAGTGCAGGTCTGTCATATTCATGTTAGTTCAGGTTCCACATTCAGCCCAGTATGAGCTCAAGTGGGTCAGATCAGTAAGATAATAACACAACAAGTGTTTCCGGGCACAACAAACCGCGCCCCTCAAACGTGTTGTATCTTATTTTGGCCTCGATCCAGGTGATGTCATCATGTCAACGTGTGCTGATGTCATGTCAGTTGCCTCTATATACTGTAAATGACAAGCTTGAAGTAAATTGAAACAAAATTGATGTTTTTATGGACATTTGAAATTTCAACCAATATAAGAAAATAAAAAAAAAAAACAGTTTTTAAAATTTAACAAAGAATTTCCAAAACAAAACTATCACTTAAATAGAGTAATGTCTAAAATTAATCTCTATATCTCTGTAATTTTCAGTAAATTTAGTTAAAATTTATGTTTTTATAGCAATTTCAAATTTCATACATTAAAAAGAAAAGATTTTAAAAATTCATAAAAAATTTGAACTTTGACCTACTTATCCCAAAATATAATGACATCTATTCTAAGTTACTGGCAATCTATAAACCTGATCTGGTACGAATTCAACCAATAGTTTTACTGCTAAAGTGTAAACAAACGAAAAACGGAACCAAAAACAATATCCCTTGCCTCCCCTTCGAGGGGCGGGACTATGACCTGTAATAATAATGAGAACTCCAAACTTTGCTGCATGTTTTAGAGTAAAAAAAGTAAAATTACATGATGGAAATGTTTACATCAACAAACCATCTTTAAACAAAACTTAAAATTTCTTATGAAAAGTAAGTGTTTTTTTTAAACAATATTTTGTCTTGGTTCATTATTTACACATGCACATTATAACTTACAAATCATTGTGAATCTACAAATACACAAAACAACTGGTACAACTGGTACAATTACTGCGGAAGAGGAATAGGGCCACTTAAAAAAACAAAACAAAACAAAACATTAAGGTCCAGTTTTTTTTATTTTTTTAATCATAATTCTGGCTTTTTAAAATGTTTTT
>JAPTGZ010000009.1:32312729-32324626 GCA_029814645.1 Fowleria isostigma | reverse complement strand
ACCAACCCTGGTGTATATGTAATAAATATATACGTATAAACCTGATGACCAACCCTGGTGTATATGTAATAAATATAAGTATAAACCTGATGACCAACCCTGGTGTATATGTAATAAATATATACGTATAAACCTGATGACCAACCCTGGTGTATATATCTACAAACTTGATGACCGACCCTGTCATTGACCAATCTGTCTGCCATTAGAGACATGAGAGGACACTTACTGCATCATAGTTCAATAACCTGTTCCAGCTGAAACATTCTGAGCCACTGCAGTACTTACCCATGGAAGGACCTGAATTATTGTCTGACTTAAATCCAGGTAGTTACTTTGTTGTCCTTTTTTGTTTTTGTTTATTTAACTCTAACTGATGCAGTTTCATGTTCTATTCTTTCTCAAAAATGTGAATAAATGGGACCAATATGACCAACCTGAAATGTCTTTGTATAAATCAGTGTATTTGTACCAATATTCTGTCTGTTATTAAATGTCTGAGACAGAATATGGTTGAAATTGCACTTATTTTGTTTAAGTTTCAGGTTGTTCATGTTATTCACGTTTTAAAGGATAGTTCGTAGATGTGAATGTTTTCATCATGTAAAGCTATTTTTTTATTCTTATTTTACTGGTCTGATCATATTGGGCTGAACGTGGCCCCCACCAAAGGGCGGCTGTGGCGCAGTTGGTAGAGCGGGTTGTCCAATGATCAAAGGTTGGCGGTTCGAATCCCACCCGAAACTGTCCATATGTCGAAGTGTCCTTGGGCAAGACACTGAACAGCGGCCGCCCACTGGTGTATGAGTGTGTGTGTGAATGGGTGAATGTGAGGCTTGTATTGAAAAGTGCTTTGGGCACCATTAATGTGTGGAAAAGCGCTATACAAGCATTTACCACTGTATGCCTGGATGTCAAATTTACAAAAACAAAATTAAAATGCACTTAAAATTATAGGTTTGCTGACATTAGTAGAAATTTTTAAGTATAGTCACCTCATTTGTAGATACGAGTTGAATGTGTGAATAAACTGAAGTTAAATGGATTTAAATGAATAAATTTGAGAACACATCTCTTTTCTTTTGTCACCTGTCCATGCATGTGTCTACATGTCCGTCTCAGTGGTTTGGTCAAACAGTAGCTGCTCAAGGAGTTTCGGTGTTTATCGTATAAGACACAAATCAAACAGTTCTAAGCGGCTGTTGGCGATTGACGATTGTTTTAACCATTTAGTTTTACTGTCCACCAGTTCCATCGACCTGTTAAGTGACGTGGTCTCTTAGCTAGGTGTCTGCTAGCTGCACTGTAAACTCTGATGAGTTTACTTAAAAAAATGAGAAAGTAGTTGCTTTAAAACATTGCTTAATGATTAATAAACTTTTTAAGTACATTTAACTGAAAAAAATTCATTATTAAATACTTTTTTCAAGTAAATACATTTATCCGGGCTAGTTTGACACCTCTGACCTTGATGGAGCATATGCTGAAAATTAAACAGAACTTCCGCCGTTTATTCCACCTGTCCTTCCTCCATGATCTGTCTGAACCCTGGTACATCTACAGTGGGGGTGGGGGACTCTGCAGAAACTCTAAACAGTTCTGAATAATTCTTAAAAGTGGAAACTTTTGGACAACAACACTAATTACAACTGAATGAAGCTCAAAACACAAACTTATAATTGTTAGAAAATTTAGCATAAAAAAACCCGAACCTCCACAATATGCGGGGTTGTGCTAAAAACACATTTTTATGTTCACCTGTGTGTTTGAAGGCGGTGTGTGTTCACATGTGTGTGTTTGTGTGTGTGTGTCGGTTGACTTACACACACCATCTTGTACCAATCATCTCACTTAACAGCAGCCTTAGTGGCACCGAGGCAATCTGCTGATGTCGGAGTAATTGTCTGAGTTTGTGTTTGTGTCCTGACAAAACCCCCGTTCTTTCTTGCGTGTAGAACATCTGGACCGGTCCTCCTCACCGCTCCCTGGCCTGCTGTGATGAGCCTCCTCTGTATGCGACTCCTGAAGAGGAGGAGGAGGAAGAGGAGGAGGACGCCGGCGAAGATGGAGGAGGTGGGAGAGGTTGAGGCAGAGGAAGCCGAGCAGCTGTAAGGATGAAGGGGAGGCAGCGGTGAACAGGTGTCACTCCCACTGACGGGCTGCCACCGTGCCCCCCTCCCGGACCCCCACCCCACCTGTCTGCCCACGCAGGGTGGGGGGGGTTGACGTGGTTAAGAGAGCGCCCATCCTTCGCCCGCTCCTCGCCCCACGCCCACCTTCCTCCTCCTCCTCAGATGGTCCAGAGTCTCCGCTCAATCTGCTGCCGCTTCGCAGATTGACGTCCAAAGGCGCACACATGCACTCATTAGCACAAATGGACGCACATACTCACATATTCATAAGTGTGTGACCACGAGAACACACACAGAAGGAGGAGAAGGTGTAGAAACGCACACAACTGCGATGCACACGCTGGCTCTGCTGTACCGTTCTGTTTCTTCATCCACTTTCAGGTCAAATATGCTCATTTGTCTGATGATGATGATGTTTGATAAACTATTATTTCTGCTCATTTTAACATTTTCATCTCATCTATTTGTTTTAACCAATAAAGACCCGTTTCTACTTTTGACGTAGTTCTCAAATTTAAATTTTTTTTCCTCCATATTTAACATTTCTGAAGTGATTTATCCCCATTTATTATACAATAACCATCCATATTTTGCAGTTTTCCAGTGAATCTGAGGTATTTTATTAGATTTAATTCACTGATCATGTAGATGTTCATTAAAAATCAGATTAAAGTTCAGAGTTATTATATCAGAAAAAGAAAAAAAATGACTCTTTCAATAAAATCTGTCATTAACTGAACCCAAACCCAGTGTGAAGTGGCGAAATGTTCAGGGTACCCTGCCTTTGCCCTTAAGTACCTGGGAGAGGCTCCATGCGACCCTCGTGACCCTAGTGAGGATAAAGCAGGTTCAGAAAATGAATGAATGAATGAAACCCAGTGTGTCCATCCTCTGTCATCGACTCCATGGGTTTTACTGGTGAATCAATGCTTCCGATTTTTATCCATTTTGCTCATTTTGTTAATTACTTGGGCTGTTTCTGTTCATTTTGTAGCTCCTTTTTATTCTCTTTGACTTCATTTTAGTACATTTTTTGCTTATTTTTGTCACATTATTTTTTCTGATCGTTTAAGTAATGTTTATTCATTTTATTTTATTTCATGCTGGCTCTGCTGTACTGTTCTGTTTCTTCATCCACTTTCAGGTCAAATGTGGTCATTTGTCGAAATGATGAACATTATTTCTGTTCATTTTAAGATTTTAATCTCAATGATTAGTATTAACCCATTAAGACCCAGTTCTATTTTTGTCAGAGTTCTCATATGATTTTTTTCCCTCTATATTTCACATTTAATAAAATAATCATCCATATTTTGCATTTTACCAGTGATTCTGAGGTATTTTCTTATATTTAATTTACTGATCATGTAGATGTTCATTAAAGCTCAGATTAAAGTTGAAGATTATTTTATCAGAAACAGAAAAAAAAAACTGAAGAAAAAGTTATTTTTCACTCCAATCTCTCATTAACTGAAGATAAATTAAGTGTGTCCATCCATTGTCATTGATCCAACTCCATGGGTTTTTCTGGTGAATCAGTGTTGTAGAAGATGACAGTGTTCCCACGGTAACTATGGAGCCTCTGAACGTCCAAATGGGTCATATTTAATGATCATGACAAGATGAATAAATGTATTTTACACCAATTATTGATTATTATGTTCTAATTTGAACACTGTTTATGTAACACATTCAAAAATATTCAATAACACCCAGAAATTATAATCAATCAATTTTTAAATTCAAAAGCATTATAACATAAACTCTTTAAATTAAAGATTTTTTTGGCTAACTGTTCCCTGTAAGTCACATTGTACCATTCATGAACAACTCATTGAAATAAATGTGTTAAGTGTAACTAAGTCTAACTTTAACAACATACCTCAACTAAGATCAGGATCATTTGAAAAACAAGAAACAAATGTCCGATTCCAGTGTTTGATCATCACTGCTTCATTTCAGTGCATGTGTTCTTAGAAAAGTCATGCAAGAAGGGTTTCAAACTGGCCTCTTGAAGGTCTTTGACTAATTAAAGTATTTTTGTTGGTTCTTTATGGTTTTACCTCTTTTTTTAAAAGTACTACATCATTAAAGGGACACAGGTTGGAGATGTGACAAGACAAAAATGTGTTTGTTGCCTGAGGGCGACATGGTACCAGAGGGTTAAGACCTACCATATCAAATTTAATGCCTTTAAAAGACTTTTTTAAGGTATTTAATGTAAATTTATAAATTCAAGACTTTTAAGACTTTTTTACAACCCCACATGAACCCTGGATAAAAACTAAACTATGGTAGGATATAAAGTCTACATGTCAGTCGACAGCAGTTATGCTTATGAGGTCAAGAACAGAACCAAACAGCCTGGCTCTTCACTAAATTAGCCTGTCAGTCAATCCGTCAATCAATCAATCAAACAACCGCCAATCATTATTAATGTGCCTGTGTTGCATCATCGCGGCTGTTAACGGCGTCGTCGCCCTTGGCACTTCCCCCCCAGTGACATCACAGGCCTGAGGAGGTGCAGGTGTATGTATCAAACAGCCCCTACCTTCCTGCCCTCATCCCTCCTTCACTTCCCTCCCTCCGTTGCCGTGGTGAGGAGGGCAGTAATTACTCTGGTGTCAGCGTTGCTGGGTGCGACTCCTCCCCCGGCAAGGGGCGGCGGGCATCCATAACCCATCGTCCTGCCACGGGGTAAACGCCGGGCCATCCATCACGCACCCACTTGACAAATACCTTCCATAATAGAAGTTTATTTTTATGGGAGGCTGAATCAAGGACTTTCCCATGCATACAAAAACGTGTCAGAATTATTTATGGCTTGTGCTGAGACGCACAATATGTCATATCAAAGTCCCATCCCGCTTCCCGGCGCTGCTGGAAGCTGCCGGCGCTTGGCCTGTCGATATCTGCGCTCGCTATCAATAATGTGGAACACCGCCACGATAAGCCCGAGGATTCGGAGGTCATACTCCATGTATACACACACACACACACGCACGCACACACATGTATGCAGACCCCGCACACACACACATACACACACTCTGACAGGGACACGCACAAACCAAACATGATGACATACATGAATGTGTTCTCCAATGCATATCAAATACAGCCGTTTACTGGAGCTCACACACACACACACACACACACACACACACGCACGCACGCACGCACACACATACGCACACACACACACACACTCAGGCTTTTATCCACTGAACACGCAGACAGGATGAAGTGTAGGAGCATTTAGTTTAACACTGAGCTTTGACTAAAAACCTTAAAATAATCAAACAAAACAAACACAACAAGCCAAGGGAACATCTGTCTGTCTGTCTGTGTATGTGTGTCTGTCTGTCTGCCTAACTGTTGGTTCATCTATGAATGTTTGTGTCAATCTGAAAACTTCATGGACACAGGCCAAAGCTGTGACGTGGTTTAAATGGGCTGGTCCTGTATACTGGTACGACACCTGCACAGATACTCAAAAGTTTAACTGGGTTGATGGAACATTAAATTCTTAAATTTAGTCCGGTCTGTTTGTCTTAAGATACATAGATAGATAGTTTATTAATCCAGAGGGAAACTCAAGTATTCAGCAGCTTTACATAAAACACAGAAAACACAAAGAGAACAGGCAGGTTGGTAACTAGACTGACATCAACATTAAGGTTAATTTATACCCTAAAAAAATTACTAAAAAACTTACTCTGCAGAACTTCTGTATAATATTATCACACACAATGCTAAAAATCTGTGGAAACCTAAGTGTATTAAAAGTCAGTGAACAGTATTTACATATTTCAAAGCACAGTGATTTAAGTGAAAAATGATCTAAAGTGATTTGACAAGTGGTAAGAAATGGTGCACCTACATTCTAGAGTCACAATGAATCAGTTCTAAAGTGATCAGAACCATCTCTTATTCTTGTTTTAATTTCCTTCTTTATTTATTTTTTTTATCTTTTATACACTTTCTTTTTGTTTCATGTTTTATTCTCTATAATTTTAATGTCATTTTCTGCCTTTGTAAAACACTTAGATTTACCTTTTGTGTAAACGCTGCTACACATTTGTCTCGGTCCTCAGTTTTACACAGATGGACTTAAAGGCTGGAATCGACGATTGCACAAGTGTATTGATTTAGATCAGGGGTGTCAAACATACGTGTGGTGGTTCTCGAGTACAAAACACAAATGCAAAAGACAAAACACAAATGAGAAAACATAACAACTCTAATAGTAAAGGTAGGTACCTTCAGGTGGCAAGACTCGAAGCTGATTGGATGATGTCACTGCCCGTCTCATATGACCAGGAAGTAATTTTTCTGTTTCCCCTCTTTGAGGTAGATTTATTTCCTGCAGTGACGTTCATTTGTGTTTTCTCTTTTGCGTTCATGATTTGCATTTCAGGGCCACCATAAATACGACCCGTGGACCAAAACCAGCCCACCTCATTTCTGGGGCCACATAAAGCCCTATATTGTTCTCAAGTGGATCAGACCAGTAAAAAAATTATCATAGCAACTTATAAATAATGACAACTACAAATGTTTCCTTTTGTAAAAGTACATGAAAAGGTTGACATTTATAAACTATTCTTTCACAAAAAATGGGAAGAACTTGAAACTTCACTGTTCTCTCTTATCTTTATTGATTGATCTTGTCTTTCAGCTGTTTTAACTCTCTCTTTTTAATTAATATGCTGTAATATATTGGGTTTTTTTAGGGTGCCTATTGTCACCAGGCCGGGGACAACAGCAGGATACTAGCCACGTTGGCTAAAGCTGCCCTTTTACTGTTACTGATAAAGTTAATTAACTGGGATTGTCCACGACATAAGACACTGATCAACTACACTAATGTATCTTAGTATACATCAGTAAAATTGTACCAATTTTCTGTCTGTTATTAAATGTTTTGTGCATTTTTAGATCCACTGTGATCTGGAAGTCACCATGTTTATGTGGAAATGATAACCTGAGATAAAAATATTGATAAAATTGCACTTATTTTCAATCATTTCATTTCAGGGGCCACATAAACCCTATTTTGGTCTCAAGTGGATCAGAGCAGTAAAATACTATTAATATAAACTATAAATAATGACAACTTCACATTTTTCCCTTTGTTTTAGGGTAAAAAAGTAAAATTACATGAAAATGATGTAATTTATAAACTATCCTTTCACAAAAAATGGGAAGAACCTAAAATATCTTAATAAAAATAACTGTAATTATACCAATATTCTGTCTGTTATTACATGTTTTATGTATTTGTAGGTCCACTGTGAACTGTACGTTATAATGTACACGTGGAAATGAAAAACAGACAGAAGATTGTTAAAAATGCACTTATTCTCAATCAATCAATCAATCATAAAGCCCTGTTTTGGTCTACAATATTTATTTTAGTCTAAAAAAAAGGTAAAATTACATGATAGTATTTACATTTGCACACTATCTTTTCACAAAAATATAAATAATCTGAAATGTCTTAATAGAACAAAGTGTATTTATGCCAATATTCTGTCTGTTATTAAATGCTTTGTGTATTTGTAGATCCACTGTGATCTGTACGTTATAATAAACATGTGGGAATAATAAATATTGGAAAAATTGTACTTATTTTTAATCCATCATAAAGACAAATTTGGTCTCACATGGATCCGACCAGTCAAATCCTATCAATAATAATCAATAAAATAATGGCAAACCCAAATGACAGACTCCAAATACGTGCATCAACTGGAACCAAAGCAAACACAAGTGTTTATTTTCTTTACTTCCACTTCCTTCCCAAAAGAATAAAACCATTACCTAAACAAAGACGTCGGACGGGCTGGAGTCCACCCGCTGCGGACCGCCAATCACAACCTGTCAATCAAAATCAGACGCCAAGGTCAGACTCCACGTAAACGCTTTGGAGAGGAGGGAACGCGCCGGGTGTAAACGTACATACGTCCAGGTGCAATAGAATAATCTCAGACAGAACCAGGGCGAATCGGAGGAGAAAAAAAAAAATAAAGAACAACATAACAACTTAAAGGAAATCCCTCCACCGCAGCCCGAGAATCTGAGAGCTGTCAATCAACCTGAGTGGCAACCCCTTTCGCCCAGAGAAACGGCAATAAATTGGGTTTCCTGATAAGGCCCAGGCATCACCAGCACAACGTCTGCTGGCCCAAAAAAAAAAAAAAAAAAAAAACAGGAAAAATGAGCTGCTTTTCCGTAGGCCACTTGAGCACTGTCAGTCAACATGAGTGACAGGCTCACATGTCGCCAGTGGAGAGAGCAATGAAGGAAAAAATAGATTAATGTACAGAAGAAGGAGCAGAGAGAGGAGGAGAAGAGAGACGGCATTAAGCCTGGCTGCAAGAAAATGAATAAATATGATAAATATGATAATTGAAATGATGAGATTTGGGTACTTGGTATTGGATTCCGCTACGTGCCCAAAGGGATTAGTCCTTCATTCACTGTCATTTCAGCCTCTGTCCAACACACAAACACAAACACGCAACGCCTAAGCATGAACAACACACAACACACACACACATTTAACGTAGAAACAGGAGTTGTACCGGGTGGGTTCAAACATTCAACATTCACAGCCTCTTATTGTCACGTGTACGGTAAACAATGAAAACCTGACTGTGGTCCACGCGGATTGAAACGTATAAAAATAGAAATACGAGCATTTAACAGAGTTCTACAGGTTTATCCAAGTTACATTTAAGACTTTTTAAGACTAATTAGAAGGGAATTTTATGCCCCTTTATCAGCCGTACTGGCAAAACTAATTATTTATTTATTCAACTTAAAACCTTAAAATTGCAGGATATTATAAATATTACCATATTAGAGATGATTTATAAAGTAAAAAAAAAATAATACTGCTCCAAATACTATTCAAGATTTCTGTCAATTAAGAGAGTAATTTTAATCTAAGAGGTCTTTATATTTTTGAAAGTACAAAAGTGAGGACAAATGTGAAGTTTAGATGTATATGGGTTGTGGATGTGAAATTATGGGATGGACTTGATGGTGAATTTAAGTTGTTCACTTCTCTGACAAAGTTTAAAAAATTCCTTAAGTATAAAAATCATTCATGAATATTAAGTTGAGATGGTAGATCTGTTCTTCTGTTGTTGATTTTTTTGTTTTAATGAGAATGTTTGATGATGTTCACATTTTAATTAATGTAAACAGTGGATCAGGTGAACAGGATAGGCAGAAGATAAGCTTTTGCTTCTAGAATATTCCTTTTTTGGTTTTTAAAGTTAGAGATAATTGGTTCCTACTTTCAATATAAATTGTTGGATTGTCGGGTTGGAACCGAGTCGACTGATGTTAGTTTCTTTGCAGCTTTTAAACACGATACAGTGAATACGTTTATGGAAACTGAAGACCTACCATATCAAATATAATACCTTTTAAAAACATTTTAAGGTATTAAATACAGATTTGTAAATTTAATACTTTTAACCCATTGAGACCCAGCAAAGTGAACATTTCAGCTTTTGTAAATCAAACAATTGTCTGGATTGGAAATTGTATACAACAGTTGCAACAGGTTTTTCAGATACATTTTTAAAATCATTGCTTTTTTTAAAAAAATTTTTTTATGGAATGTCCTTTGCAATGGACAGCTTTTAATGAAGTGAAACTGACAAACTTTTGTCCCCTACAGAGGATAAAAATGCCTTGCTCGTAAACCCAGTGTCCATCCACTGTCATTGATCCAACTCTATGGGTTTAGTAGTTTTTGTTCAATTTTGTTCAATTTGTGGCTTCTTTTGTTAATGTTACTTGTTATTTTCTTGGTTTTATTGTTAATTTTTGTTTATTTTATTCTTTACTTAGGCTGTTTTGCTTATTTTATTACTTTATTTTAGTAAATTATTTGCTTATTTTTCCATGTTATTTATCATTTTGTATTTTTTTTCTCATTCATTTTTGTTCATTTTATCCACCGTCACTGATCCAACTCCATAGGTTTTACTGGTGAATCAATGTTGTAGAAGATGATGGTGTTTCCATGGTAACTACAGAGCCTCTGAACATCCAAATAGGTAAATATCTGACAAATCTAAAAAAGATGAATAACTGTATGTTACACCCAATTATTTTATATAGTGATAGAATTAGTGGATTATTTAACATTTTACATCAGTCAATTATTTTCTTCACCTGTGAATGTTTGGGTCTTTACGGGTTCATCTCAGTGTGATTTTCCTGGTTAAATAAAGGTTAAATTAAACACTATAATGAATGGAACATGTATATTTACATACATGTGTAGTGTGTGGGTAATTGTACAAACCTGTCGGAGATAAATGGTATGTAACATGTGCAAAAGTGCCAAAGATAAATGCTGTTAAATGTTGTTGTATGTGTAAAACTCTGAGGCGGCAGGAGGTGATAAACGTAAAAGTAGCCGTCTACAAACCCACCGGCAAAGTAAAAAAAAAAAAAAATAAGGGAGGAAAAAAAAAAAAAAAAAAACTGCGTCGGGAGCAGCGGGAGAACTTTGTCCTGTGAAGACAGAAGATGTATGGCTCAGAGGCGATAGTAGCAACAGTAAATGATTACCTTTTTACAAACTGGGCCTTTGTAATAAAATGCGTAGGGGGGAGTATTATCAATTCAGCCGCCTGGTGAAGATAGCATTTGTGAAGCCACGGCGAGGCTGATCCCTATCTGGAGAGGAGGCTGAATCTGTATTCTACAGGAGGGAGAGGCTCCAGACCTGCTCCTCCATGTGTGTGTGTGTGTGTGTTTGACTGAAAAAGACATCGCTTAGGCCTGAAACGCCTGCAGGCCCATCCCTGACACTACACACATCTACGCCCCTACACATGCACAAAACACACACATGCACTAAAATACACACGTACGGGGTAAGGCTGGTGTCAAAATATTCCTGTGCATAAGATAGAAATGTGTGCATTTTAGCCTATAGTTGTATAAAAATAAACACGTGTGAACTCTTGAATGAGTTCAGTCGTACTTTAAATGTATTGTGCATTAGTATATTTGTATTAGTTTAGTTTATTTGAACATTCCATATTATGAGAGGATTCAAAGTTAGCCCATTGGAGCTAAACGTGATTAAATATTAAAACAATTACACAAAAATCACAGAAATTCATTGACATACAGGTCTAATTATAGAATAAAATAGAAAAAAATAATGTGTCTTACGCTTAAAAGTTCAACTGCAAACAAGAAAAATTTATGAGATGATATAAAGTAGAGGCAGGTATATGGGGTAAGGTTGTGTCAAAGTATTCATGTGCATAAAATGGAAATATGTGTATGTTAGTCTGTAGTTGTACAAAAAATAAATATGTGTAAACTCTCAGTAAATGTATTGTGTGTTTTATAAGAATATGGATGAGTAAGTTTTGACATCAAGAATTACAAACACAAAATACAACTTTATAATTGTTCAGTTCACCAACATGACTCTACTGTCAAATATGCGTCATCACTTCACAGACAGTATTAATGGATCAGAGGATCCCTGGATTCAATGATTTGTGAAAATCAAGTCTATGTTTATCTTATTTTGTTCATTTTTTACAAATTTTGCTGATTTTGATGCTTAGGTTTATGCTTTTTTTTTTCCAATTTTTCTTTATTCTCCAAATTTTGTAATTGTTTTTATCAGTCTGACATTTTTTCATCTATCTATCTATCTATCTATCTATCTATCTATCTATCTATCTATCTATCTATCTATCTATCTATCTA
>JAPTGZ010000009.1:32203579-32213797 GCA_029814645.1 Fowleria isostigma | reverse complement strand
GAGGCAGAAAAGCTAGGTGTAGATTACTGTACAAAGTGAGAATTTTCTTTTCCTTGGTCAGGATATGTACAGTCAGTACAGTCAGTGGAACTGGTACTTACAAGGATGAACATTAATACTGAACAAACATTAATCCAGATATACCCTCTCAGATATTATATTCAGCATTTTATTTCAACTTGATTTTTATTAGGAAAAGTGTGTTTAGTTTAAATTATAATGAAATATATATTGAATCATTAAAATTGTTTTATTTGTAATTTTCAAAAAAGCTTTATCAATTACTAGAAATTTCAGGTGACCCCATTTGAATTCTAGGCAACCCCATGTGAGGTCACGACCCCAACGTTGAAAAACAATACTAGTACTAGTACTACTTCTACTGTACTACATGGTCTATTGTTTGACTACAGAATGTTTTATTTTCATTTATTGGACACATTGTTCAGCTCTAGGACACATTAACACACTTGTTTCTGTTTTTTGCCCAGTGATGCTAAATGCTAAAGTCATATTTTATACAAACATTTAACCCAGGACATTAAACTCAGATAAAATCAAAACCCCACGGATGACCCCTGACCTCCAGTTACTGCAAAGAAATGACCACAAACACGCAGACGCAGACGTCAAACCCAGCAGAGTTTATCACACAGCAGCTCTTTATACAGATGGAAACTTTTCACTCAGTCCTCTCCCTTATTTTGTGCCGATGCGGCGTTAATAATCACTTAATGATGCAGAAAAGCTCAGTGTAACAGTCATGAGCAGTTCAAGGAAAATGCAGTCGGCTGTCAGACTGTCATTCAGCCGCGGATATGTTTCACCAGGAAAAAAAATAAAAACTAAACCCAGTCCGTTCCATATTTTTGACACATGCCAACCTTTAAACAAAACAGATCTGCAGACATATTACACATTCTTAGATAAATATTTTTACATCCACTGCGAGCAGGTTGCCCTCTGTTGCCAAGGCGCTGACAATCAAGGGGAGGAAACATGAAGCTCTATTTTAATAAGTGGGGAACACGCTGTTTATTCAGTGGTTAATGACTACTGGCTCCCACTTAAGGCGCCACATGCAGAATGTGTCCGTTGTGTAAAAATACATGGGATCTAATCATATCTGGCAACATAAATCATGTGTAGCCGCGTCCCTTTAGGACAATTTACAGCACATAAGCATGAGCTGGAGCAGAGTGGGGGTGGAGGAGGATATATGTGTGCATGTACCTGGAAATACTCCACACAATAAACTTCTATCTGTCGGAGCCACTAATGAACCGGCAGCAAACAAAACCTCTTACATAACCGCTGACGCCGTGACGCGCCGGTGACTGACAAAACTGAACCCAACTCCACGTCTCTTCCGAGTCTGACAACATGCCAATAGCTTCGATAACAGCAGCTAAATTCAACCTAATCGCGGGCGCTCGCTGGGTGCCGGTTGTCAGTCCCAGTGTTTCCACGTCCACGTACACACCGCTCACATGGTCGGCTTAAATCGGAGACAGAGGCAGGGATTCTAGAAATATTCCCGTATTGATCTGTTGTGGGAAGATGCTATCTCGTTACACGGAGAGCAGACCGCTGGAGCCAGCACACACACACAAAATAACACACACGTATATATACACACACACACCCGAGCATGTACACAGGCAGAAATAGGACTACTACGAACACAGGACACGATGAATGTACGCTATCATCTACAAAAACACAAACAAGCACAATCTATCTGAACACCCACAAACCCAGCCCACCCGCAAACCGCACGCACTTTACACACATGGCATTCATGTCAGCACAAATACAGCTTACCCAGTAGAAATACACAAGTCTCCAGACACAAATAGTATTCTGTGCAATTACAAAACGGCCAAAACACTGTTTACTTATTTATTGATGAAGTTAATTGCTTGTTAAAATTGCACACAAATTGTTTCGCACAAACATTTCATGTTCTGCCTAAAGGGCTAAAGGCGCTAAGTTTGGGAGGATGGAAGGAATATTTTCCTAAAAATTAGTTAAACGAATACAAAAAAACACACTTTTCTCTTCACTTAACATGAGTAAACATGTTGGATTCTTCACCGGAACAATTTGCTTGTATTTATTCTGCAATGTTGGAAAAATTAGTTATTTTAGAAAAAGAGTGTGAGGAGGTTTTTTTTTAGCTGCAAAGGAAAAAAAGACTGAGACAGTGAACGCTACTGGTAATTCTGTGAAACTGGAACTTAATTCAGGGTTACAAGGTTTATACAAGTTACTTTGAAGACCTTTTAAGATGACTTGGAACAGAATTTAATGCCCATTTCACAGCCATACTGGCAAAAATTCATGACTCCTAGAATTTAGTCAAATGTATTTATTTACTCCAGTGCCTTGATTCCCACCGTTCAGTCATTTCTCACAGGAGGCTGGAAAGTTAACAGTAATTGGATTGTAATTTCAATATGAATTGTTGGAGTTAAACGAGTGGAACTGAGTCGAATGATGTTAGATTCATTGTAGTTTGGACATTTAACAGACACATTTAAACACAATACAGGAAACAAGTTCATGGAAACAGAACTTCAGACCTACACAGCAAATTGAAGAGTTAAAAGTTTTGGAGTCAGTGATTTTTTGAGGAGAGTAGAGTTAATTCCACTCTAAATAGAATTAAATCCCACATGTTCAACTCTCTGTTGACAGACAGTTAGTGTTCAAACCAAGTATCATGACAGCATTTTCAATTGGATACTTCCAGTGTCATTCCAGTGATTTCAACACTACTTGGTAAACTCTGTAACTCTGAACCTGGCTGTGACACTGACGGTGTTAAACCCCACCCACATCTCCTTCCATACACCCACAGAATCTCCAGAGGTGTGTTTGCCACATTGCATTGCGGGTACTGGTCATGTTGTCTGTTTATGGTCTATGTTTATGTTCAGAGGTTCATCAGGAGTGTGGTGTTAGTGTGAATTTGGGGTTCGTGTGTGTGGTTTATGTTTATTGGCCTTTTTGTGTTTGTTTTTTAACATTTGTTGAGGTGAACCATGAGTGAAGCAAATGTTGTCAATGTCTGGTTCACTGTAAAAACTTAAAACTTGTCAAATTAAAAGCATATCCTGTGCTGTTTAACTCACAATGAGCCAACTTCCTCCAAAATTTCGACCAACGCTGCAAAATTGTGTTAAATATAAACGTTAGCGTGGTGCACATTTTAAATGTGTTCTAAGCAATCTAGGCCCCATTGATTTAGCAAACATTATTCTGAAAATAATCCACAGAGTGAGAGTTACATTTAATATTACTCCTAGTGTTGAGAAAAGTTAACACTGGGTAGTGTTAAGAGGTGTTAATTTTTTTACTCCAATGAGTCGAGGTAACACTGAATTAGTGCTAAGATGCCAACTCTCCAGAAAGAGTTAAATTAACACTTTGTGGTGTGGTCCCATAGAAACACTTCAAAAGTGTTGAAATCAACTCTGACAGTGTTAATTTGAGTATGATAATTTTGCTGTGCCGATAGGTTTTCATGTCCCCAAGTGGGTTGTATTTTTGGACCCAGTATTTGATTATAAATTCATAAATTTTGGGATGGCTCAGAGCAATAGTATATATTTTTGTGCATTTATCTGAGGTCATCATCAGGTAAATCCTGGGGGGAAATATGTCTACATTTACCTTTTATAATTGGGTCTAAAAACCTGTAAAAGTGCCAGGTACTAAAATAAACCCAGTTTCATAGAAGCGTCCTATTAGCAGCGCCTGCTCCGTCTTCCCGTTCCTGTACTTACACTATACCACAAATAGGACCATCACTTTTCATTACCTGCTGTTTCCTGCAGAGCTTCACTCTATCATTGCCACGGCATGCTAATGTAAAGCAGGCTACTGTCATGTAAATTAAACTGTTTGTTTTGTTTGCCTTCCCTCCTTCGGCTGATTGTCACAGCGACTTGCCAGGAGCAGCAGGTGTGTTTGTTTGTTTGTGTAGGAGTGCACCGGTTTGTGTGCGGCGGCGGCTGCTTTCCGCACACGAGCTCCGGCTGCACAGCAACAAGTGAGGCCGCCGCTGCCGCCGCCGAGCGTGTGCACGCGTGTATGTGTGTGTGCACGAGCGTCGGAATCGGAAACACAGAAATGACACAGTCAACCAGATGTGCTCCTGACCCTGAGCTCAGCCACTGAAATGCAAAGTCGCTGCCTGCTCGGCGCTCTTCCCCCCGGCGCAGGTACAACCAACTGTCACAAACAATGGGGGAATATGCATACCGTGGGCTAGGGTTTGCTACAACATGGTCTTAATGTAAATCATATTTCACAGGTTTCACAGAGACAAGCCAGTCAAGCACCCATCCAGTCAGCCAGTGCAGCGGTGTGCCGGATCTGCTCGGCTACTGCCACCGGGTAATTGACAGTGCATGTTTAAAAAAAACCCTGTTTACAGCGTGGCCTTAAAATATGGAAAACTCACCCCCCCACCATTCATTTGTAGGCGCAGTAAAATATCAAATGGCACTAGAGAGAAATAAGAAGCCTTGATGATTCCTCATTAGGAGACAGATGACAATGACTCCCATCTCTAATTAGACAGAAGGGTTTTTGAGCGTCGACTGACACGTGTTAACGACACAAACAATCCTTCAACATCTGCAAAGACGCGCTCGTAGGAAGCTGCAGTTTTCGAAACAGGCTGGAGGCTTTGAAAGGCGTTCAGCTTTAGCTGCGAGGGCAGTGTGTTAACTAGAGGCGTTTTACACCGAGCTGGTTCACAGGAGTTATTTACAAGTGTTTGAAGGATTTCTCACTGTTTGGTTGGAATGAGAAAAACTGCACCGGCTCGAAGACCTTTAAGACGCAGATGAATGTTTCTGTGGGTTTACACAGACGGAGGAGACTGAGCACCGGGAATGAAACAGATGAAGGACAGGTTTCATTCACAACAAGAAACACTAACAAGAAAAAACTAACTTTAATCTCATCCTACACCCAAATGTAAATGAACTAGTGAAAAAACAACAGGAGCAGGAGTTTGGGTTTTAATCTGTTGTTGTCTTGACCCACTGTGGGATTAATAAAATCTAACGTAATCTAATGTAATCTCATCTAACCTGGGTTATCGTGGATTATACACATCCAAAGTTTGATTTTTCTCAAAGTATTTGAGGAGTATGATGCTTGATGCCAGTCATAGATTTAACCCTAGATAAATACAGTAAGTGGGTTAAAATCACTCGCTGACGTTTATTGCAGGGGTTCAAAATCTTTTTTTAATCAACACTCATTTACGTCATCATGGGGGGGTTTACAGTGCTCCATTGGTAATGACCCCCTTAACTCATCATTATAGTCCTTGTTGTGTCCAGTGGGTCTGATGGGTGGCACCCCCATCAGGGGGGCACAGATGTTACCACTGAAATTCACCACTGACATAACATGCTGCTTGATATTAATACTTACACAGACCAACGCCTCCCTATTTTCATCTAGGTGCGATACGGGTACCACCCCCATTGAAAAACACTGTTTTATTGCAATATCTTTGTTATCAAAAATTGTTATTATTCCAGGTTTTCCTCAAAACACATGATGTTAATGACATCATGCCATTTCAATTTTAACTCACTTTTCATAGATTTTATGTAATTGTAGTTTTTGTTTTAAAATACCAGCCTTCCACATGTGGGTCAAAATTACCATTATTACCAAATTCATTTACAACAGAATCATATCTGAACCTTTGATTCATTCAACAGTAAAACCACAGGTGTAGACACCATGGACCTGATGGTTTACATCTACACCTGTATACATCAAACACAAAAGTTTAAAACAAAACAAAACAAAAAAAACATTTTTAAAAATGTAAAAATAAAAGATATTTCAAACATGAAATCATTCTTTTTTTGGACCAAAATATAATACAAATGATTAAAACATGACAAAATGACACATATCATAAAAACACTTTTGTTGGTACTGGAGGTCATTTTGACCTATTTATGTTCCAGTGGAGGGTCCAGACACTCAGGCATCAAAGGGTTAAACTCCTCTGTGAGCAACTGCTGTAGGACTAAACAAAATGAAACTAAACAAAAAACTCAACTAAACTAAACTAAACTAAACTAAACTCAACTAAACTCAACTGAATTCATAAGATCAGTGTACAACAGTGTCAGGACATGGTGACATGTAAACTACCTGTTTGGTCCTGGTCCTGTGTGTCTGGGTTCTGATCATTCAACCACACCCAGCCTGGTTCTAAAACTCAAGGTAACGTCATTTACATAAAGTCATCAAATCAATGTAAATCCAAAGGGCTGCTGAAGAGCTCTCAGAGCTTTGAGCACATTCAACAGTTGGTTTTATGCCTCCTCTAAACAGCTTTATGGCTGAGTGGCTGAAAACAATCAGAGGACACAAGTATTTAGAGAGAATTCATGGAAAAAACGCTCTTTCATTTCTGTTTTCTTTTTTTTTTTTAATTTAAATAAAGCAGTGTTTCGCAGACACACACATGCACCAGTGTGAGTCGGTGCCAGCGTCGTCCACCGACAACAGGCCTTGTCTGTCAGGAAGCATTAGACGTCACGCCTTATCCCAGTGTTTGGTTCCGTCCGTCCCCAAAACAAAACAACAGCACGCTATAGCAACGTCCCCGTGATCCCGTGACAGATGTGAAGGAGCACAAAGGCGGCAGAACTTTAAGTAAATGAGGCCTGCGTGATGAGTCGACCACGTCCGTCACTGTGAATCGCTCAGTTTCCCTCTAAAGTAAAGCAGATGGCATCGGAGCGGCGCTGTGAACGGGACACTTCATCCACCACCAGAAAAACAACACTAGGCTTTTTATACCCACCAAGAGACTTATTTTAACATCAACGTCCACACGGTCCAGCGGCGGAGACAAAGGAGTGACCTCCGTACATGGACGTGTCAGGAAACCAGGGAGGGGAACTCACGGTGACCTCTGACCTCACACCCAACAAAACCAGACAACACTTGAATTACAACACATTGACATAATCTGAGAGAAAACCAATGCATGTCCTCAACCCATACAGACACACCTCTACTTTTATGTCAGTTCACAAATTAATTTTCTCTATATTTAACCTTTATGAAGTGAATTATCACCATTAATTGTAATATTAATTATCTTCTATACTTGTCATTTTTTTCAGTGTAAATTATGTTTTTTTTTCTATATTTAATTGATTAATCATGTAGATTTCCATAAACCTCAGATTAAAGTTCAGAGTTATTAAATCAGAAACACAAATTAATTCCATTCATTTGCACACAAATTACACTCTAAATGCACATACTGTTCACTGCACAGTTACTGTTGTTCTCTGCAGATGATGTACATAGTTGTGGTATGGTTTTGCCGTGGTTCATCATCGCAGTAAAATCCTTGCCGCCACATCATACATTTGATACAAAAAACATCACCATCAGATTAGACCTATTACATATGTAGAATAGATATAAGTCCGACAATTTTCAATAAGAAGCTGCACTCTCCGTGCCGCTGTACAATTTTTACCCCCTAAGAATCATGTGCATGCTCCAAACCGTCGAGCATGCACATATGCAATCTTTTCAATGTAAACATCCGGTAGTGAAACCTGTGGGATTGAATTTACCCCATTTGCTTATCATTTACTGGAGTAAATTTCACTTTATTTGGATATTCAAAACTACACAGTTAATGAGAGGGTCAAAATAAACTAGCATGCTGTGTGCTGCACCAAATTTACCCATGCAGTGCACATGTGTGAAAACACCACAAGTATAAAAATAATGCAGGGGTAGAAATTGTACATGATACTGCACTTTCTGAGGTAATCGGGAGATCCGCATCAAGTCCAATGATCCTAGTGTTAATGTTTGAACTGGACTATAATAGGTGGACTGGACCATAATGGGTGGACTTGCCCATAATGAGTGGACTAGCCCATAATGAGTGGACTAGACCATAATGGGTGGACTAGACCACAATGAGTGGACTGGACTATAATGGGTGGACTGGACCATAATATATGGATTAGACTATAGTACGTGGACTGGATCATAATGGGTGGACTGGACTATAATGGGTGGGCTGGACCATAATGGGTGGGCTGGACCATAATGGGTGGGCTGGACCATAATGGGTCGACTGGACCATAATGGGTCAAGTGGACCATAATATGTGGGCTGGACTACAATTCGTGGACTGGTCTATAGTAGGTGGACTGGACTATAAATAGGTGGACTGGACCATAATAGGTGGACTAGACCACAATGAATGGACTGGACTATAATGGGTGGGCTGGACCATAATGGGTGGACTAGACCATAATGAGTGGACTGGGCCATAATGGTTGGACTGGACCATAATGAGTGGACTGGACTGTACTAGGTGGACTGGACCATAATGGGTGGACCACCACCAGCACAGTTTCCTACAGGAAAGCTCTAGAGCCATCATTAGAAACCAAGAAGAGCAGATGCATGGACAAAACCTGTGCACTATGTCACTGAGTGTAGCATGACTCATTAATTAATGGTATTTTGGTTATTAAATGTTATTAAATGATTAAATACTGTTGCAATACCCCCCCCCACACACACACACACACACAAATTATGATTGAAAAAACTGAAGACGTGACTTTTTCAGCAAGATTCTAATTAACTGGACATAAACCCAGTGTTTCCGTCCAATGTCATTGATTCAAGTCCATGGGTTTATTATTTTTCCTTCAATTTTCTCCAGTTTGTGGCTTAATTTGGTCTTGTTGGTTATTATTTGTGTCAATTTCTTATTCATTTTGTTCATTTTATTGATTGCTTTGGCTGATTTTCTTAACTTTCTTGCCTATTTTATTCTTTTTTACTTAATTTCAGTTTTCTCTGTTTTTTCATGCAACTGATTATTTTGTATTTTTATTTTACAATTTAATACATATATAATATAATAAGTACCACTGTCATTGATTCAACTCCATGGGTTTTACTGGTGAATCAATGCTGTAGAAGATGACGGTGTTTCCACAGTAATTATGGAGCTACCTGTCCAAATGGGTCATATCTGATGACTATGAAAAGATGAATAACTGTATTTTACCCCCAGTTATTTATATTTATTGACAGAATTAATGGATCAGCAGGCGTTTATATCAGTAGATAGTTTAGGTTAAAGGTGGATGTTTGTGCCTTTAAGGGTTAAGAACAAATGCAGCTGGTCTGTTTATGATAATACACATGTTAAACTTAATAAAAACAAAATAAAAGCCTCCACATTTGGAATTCACTGATGTTTCCAGTCAAAGCTGAGCAGGGAAAATAAATGGTAATAGTACAAAACATTTAAAAAAAGACATTTATCAAAAATAATGCGTCATGACAATCATATTAGAAAATGGAAACGACTGCAAAGTTTTTGGACAAAAGAACGCCTGGTGTTTAATAAATAAAGGTTGTAAATAAATGTCCTGTCAAAAACCTGTGTCTAATAAATCTGAGACTTCTGCAGCAGCTCACAGTCGAAAATAAACCACACAAAACCACCAGGTACCAACACATACAGAACAGGAGAGTCTGAACGTCATCTACTGGATCCCACTGCTCTGAACCAGAACCACAACCACAACCAGTCCAACAACCACAACCAGAACCACAACCAGAACCAGAATCTGGGACCAACGCTGAGTGTGTGATGTGAACGTTTCCACGGACCCACAGCTCCTTCTGTCGGGTCCACCGACGTCCTCACCACGAGGCAGGTTTAATGACTCTGAGGACGGAGGGGAGTCGCCAAAACAACTGCCCTGGGTGGAATTTAGCAAAATTAAAGACACAGGAGCAACTCAGGGAGCGGCTCTGAACCCTGGAAACGACACCGAGACCACAGAGAAAAAACAACCTGACTGAATAAACAACCGCAGGAAACCAACAGGACGCAACACTCAGTCAGACACTAATGGGCAAACGCATGTGGACACGTTGGATTCAGGTGTATCTGTTCTAACAGGGGTCTGGGATACAAAACAATCATGACTAATGTCAGAATATAGGTTTATGTTAGGATAAATATTACTGCATTGCGCCAAAGTTAAAAAAAATATATAAACATACAATAAAAATACACCAAAGTATACAAAAAAATGCAAAAAATACACAAAAAATACACAAGTATGTAAAAAAATATGCAAAAACACACCAGAAATACAC
>JAPTGZ010000009.1:32192764-32202881 GCA_029814645.1 Fowleria isostigma | reverse complement strand
AGGGGCAGTGACCCCCAAGCTGGGAGGATGGTCCAGCAGATACCAGGAACAACATCAGAGATCTGTGTCCAAAAGAGAACAATGCTAAGAACAGCTAAGATCCTGCGCAGAACCCTCAGGCTCCCAGGCCTCTGGTAGAGGACCTGAGTCTGAAAGAGATACCGCCCAGGTGGGCGAGAGAAAGTTTATATATATATATATGTGTGTGTATATACATACATATATTTTAAACTGAGCGTTTTCTCAGTTTATAAATAAGATCCTGTCAGTTCAGTTATTTTCTGCTTCTGAAGTGTACTTGTTTAAATGGTCTTCCAGGTGTGAAAAGCAAATCATACCAAATGATGAAAATGAATTTATGTTTCTCAGGTGTGAGACAAGAACTATAACAGAACCGCTAAGATCATATAGATTTTGATCAGCTAACGGTTTTTCCTTTTGTTAACTCTGAAAAACAACACTGTCTGTGGCATTTTCAGTATTCTGTGGACGACATTTTTCTGCAGGCAGGGAGTTTCCAGGTTTTGTGGTGATATATGAGCCGACTTCTCTCCCTTGTGTGACAGACCTATAAATGAGTCCCGGCTTAGCTCAAGGGGGGGTTTTCAGACTTACCTGGTGTTCACGATGGGACGTCTTCCTCAGCTTAAGATTGTGAGTTTGTGAATTTGTGAGTTTGTGTGTAGCACCTGCACACTTTGTTGAGCAGCTGTTAACAGAATCATGCCCAGTGTGTGTATTTTTGCAGGATCACTGGGTGTTATTTTTTTTGTCTCCCTGATGTAAAATGTGCCCCCAGGTAGAGTGTTCCTCCTGCATTCTTCTCTCTCACACACACACACACACACACACACACACACACACACACACACGCTGACGGACACACCGACCTGCACGTTCCTGCCCTCCTCTTCCTCCTCCTCCATCTCTCTTATTCTAATCTCCGGCTAATCTTTTCTCATTCTTACCTCCCCAAACCGACTCATATTTCACCGCCCGTATCTTTACATTTTCTATTATCCACAACTGAAAAATGTGACCATTGGAGGCTCTGTTTTGAAATAAAATATGAATCATCTTAGATAAAGATATGGTGCGGTTATTATTTATTTATTTAGGGTGGTTTTTTTTTTTCTTTTCTGGAGTTCCCAGTTAGCCATCGCTGGCCTGTGTGAAATAACTTATTCTTTTCCAAACTCGCCGACGTTACTGTCAGCCACGCCACTAATATTTCTCTACATTTCCGGATAAAATAAGGTTGTTTGAGAAAAAGAAAAACAGATCAAGGTCTGCTGACCAGCTAGCTAGTGGTGTCTGATCAGATTGGGACACCCAGAATGTAATACAGTACACACACACACACACACACACACACACAATCCTTGTATCTACAACTCTGCCAGATATATATAATAGAGAGAGAAATAGGAAATATGAAGCCTTCAGCAGCAGCGCAGCGGCGTTACGTATGAGGGGAGATCCCATCGGTCCCACTCTGTATTTAGTATTTCTCGTGAGTAATCTTTTGTCATTTTATCACAAGAAATGAAATAATGGGGCAATCCTCTAATGAAAAATGAGGCCATTGCAGCAGCACAGGGAAGACCGAGAGACAAAGAGGAAAGAACAAGAAGAAAGAAAAAGGTTTGGATTTAAGGCTTTCAAGGATTTCAAAAGCCTCCGTTCACCAGACAAGACAAAAAAAAAACAAAAAAACAAAAAAAAAACCTGGAGGTGCACATCGTTAATGAGGCTAAATTAAATAAGAACACACATCCCATTTCCACTGGTTTTAAAGCGGGAATGAGACGTTTTTGGGTTAAAAATCTGCGGCGGTGTTAATTCGGCTCGGACTCGCTGTGAAAAATCCAAACGTGTTGAAAACGGGGTTTGCACAAATTTTTCAAGGTCAAATTCAAGCACTTTTAAGGGTCATTTTCAGCTTAACACTGGAATAAAATACATCTAAAGGAATACATGTCCTCATGGTTATTATTACTGAGTTTTGTTTTTTTTTACTTTTTTATGTTGTTTAGCTTCAAAAGTAAAAATGCACATTTTACGATACAAAATTTGTGACACGCAAAGTACAAGCAACCCCCCCCCCCCAAAAAAAAATACCTGTATCGACCCCCACACCAACCTAAATTGAATGTGAATGTAATCTACAAGCACATACAGATGAGTGATCAGGAAACTCACACACAATTACGCTGCACTCTTTAACCACAGTGTAAGCTGCATCCCATGACCCAAGGGTTTTCTGACTGGACATATATATATTTTTTTATTTTAACTTTTTTTTTTCCTTTCTTATCACAGTGATATACATTGTATTATGCTATAAATATCTAAAATGATGTTTCATAAAAGCAAAAAAGTTTAGAAATTAAAAGAAAATACAAACTTTTCTCCAACAAAAAGGGAAACCAATTTAATGAGGCTAAATTAAATAAGAACACACTGGTTTTAAAGCAATTATTGACGTATTGATAGGATAAGTGGATCAACAGGTATTAAACAGTTTAGATCAGTAGAGGTTAGGTCAGTGATGGATGTCTGGGTCTTTATGGGTTAATATTAAAAATAAATAAATAAACAAATAAATTACAGACTTACAACTTCAAGCACTTAAACTAAAATTCAAATACTTTTCAGACCTTTAAAACACAGATTTCAAGCACCCGTACAAACCCTGGTACTAGGTGTACATGTATTGATAATTTAATTCATACTTCTACATAAAAATCTTAATTATCTGATTGTTTCAATTGTATTTTACAGTGAATGTGCTTTAAAAACATAGTAAAAAATTTACCATAAATGTTGGCCTCAAAAATTGCCTGGAGATATGGACCATCAGCTGACCAATTCTTTTTTTGTTGTTTTTTTAATTGGTATCGGCCTTAGAAAAATCCCTATCGGTCAGCCTCTAGTTAATAAAAAGAAATAAATCAATAAATCACATCACAGTTACAATTGCAAGCACTTTCAAGCACTTAAGCTAAAATTCAAGAACTTTCAAGACCTTTACACCAAGGATTTCAAGCACCTGTACAAACCCTCAGACTATGTGTACACGTGTTAATAATTTCATTTATATTTCTACATAAAAATCTTAATTATCTGAGTGTTTCAATCGTATTTTACAGTCAATGTGCTTTTAAAAAAAATACTAAAAATCTGCCTTAAATATCAGCCTCAAATGTTGGCTGTAGTTATCAGCTATTGATTCATCAAATTTTTAAAAATCAGCTTTAGAAAAACCCATATTGGTCAACCTCTAGTCTATTGAAGCTAAATAAATCCCATCACAGTCACAACTGCAGTACTTAAACTACAATTCAAGCACTTTTCAGGCCTTTAAAACATGGATTTCAAGAAGCCCTGTTAAAAAAAACTTAGACTAATTACCCACAGATGTGTCCATTTCCTTCTGCATCGACAAAAACATTCAAGCAGTCCCTGAACGTCTCGTCATATTTCCCCCGGTGGTCAGTGAATGCACCACCGGGCGCTGTGTGTGTGTGTGTGTGTGTGTGTATGTGTGTGTGTGTGTGAGATGATCCCGTTTGTTGGTAAACGGTTTACAGTCGTATGATAAACATTAGTACAGTCGTGTAGATGGTCGTGTGAGGCGCGGAGCAGATGGCTGGTTCTGTTCCATGGATTCAAAAACATACAAACCCACAGCGCGGTTTCGGAGCGACTGGTCTGTGTTAGACATTATTCGGCTCCTTCAAGTGGTATTTCTTGAAATCCAAGTTTTGTCGTTGATTCATCTGCTTCCTGCAAATGGATTCTATCAATCAGCTCGCGTCTCCGGGGAGATCAGCGCCGTCAAAACAACGGGACATTAAACCGTTCCAGATTAACCCTTTAGAGTCCACTCGGAGAAATACTTAACATCAGTGAGTTATTGGAGGAGAGAACAAGACTTGATGGTAACACTTTATTTTAAGACACACACATTCACTATTAATTAGCTGATTACCAACATGTATATTAGTGTATGTATACTAGCTATTTGTTAGTCATTATAAACAATTAATACCTTATCTTACCCTTATTAGACCCTTTACTAAGAATTTCCCACATCCAAGCTCCTAATTACCATTTTTTCGGACAATAAGTCGCACTTTTTTTTCATAGGTTAGCTGGTCCTGTGACTTATACTCCAGTGCAACTGACTTACAGTCCAAAAAATGCGGTACCTATTATTCATAGTTCATAAGTTGTTGTATATTAATTATGATATCAATATGCCTTACTCAGTATGGGTCTTAGAAGGTACTAGTACCACAGGAATAGTTATTCTTTCCTAATAATACTTACCAAAGGTGGTCTGTTGATATGGAACGAAAAACAAAACTACAAATATTGAGGTCATAATTCATATACAGCAACTAACAAATTATGAATAAGTGGCAATTAGGTAATTATAAAAAGCTTATATAGGGGAAATTCTTAGTTAAGGGTGTATTAAGGGTAGAATACAGTCTCACAGAAGAAATATATGAGTGAATTATTCATAATGACAAACAAATAGCTAATACACTACTAATATATATGTTAATAATAAGCAGCTAATTAATGGTGAATGTGTGTCTTAATATAAAATATTCCTAAATTTATTACTTTTGTGAAATTTTTCCTTTTATTAAAAAAAAAAAAAAAAAAAAACTCAAGGTAATTGAAGTTACCATATTTGGTCCCTTAACTGTACATGGCAAAAATAAATAAATAAATACAAGAAAAACACATGTAAAGTAAAGGGAACATGTCTATTAGAACAAGTCTTTCAGAACACTAGAACATACATGCTGATCCAGACCCCTGTCAACATCCATATTAACCCTTTAACATCATTACTTAAATTAGTACCATAACTTCATAGTACTAACAAAGCAGGTACACTCACTGTTAGGGGTGGGAACTGATAAAAATTTAACGAGTTCGATTCCTTCAATACTCTCATTGATTCTCATTGGGTGAGGGAATAAAAGAGTACAAACAGGTTTGTTTGCGTTAACTGTGTTTTCTAGTTCCAATGGTTGCACAGAAAGTGTAACATATACAGTATGTATTATTAATAATAATAGATGATACCGGTCTGGTTCAGGCTCTGTGTCGGTTAAAGACTTGTTGAAGTACTTGTTGGAGCTGAGGTAGATCAGAGTTTACAATGGTTCTCATTCATATACTGATACAGAGTGTGTTTTACCTACTGTTCCTGCTCCTATTTCCTATCAATTACATTGGAGCCACCACGGTACCGGTCCAGAGCCGTGGACCAGTACCAGAGGGCTGTTGCGCACAAGCGTGGCTAAGTATCATATCAAATACATGACATTCCTGCAGATGAATGTGATGCTGTGGACAAATGTTTTCCTGATATTGTTGGATTTCCTCCTTTGAACACATGGACCTGGTGTCGTCTACACCTGAAATACAGACAGGCTTTAGAGTGTTTCTACCTGGACGCTATGGCGGCTATGTTCTCAACCAAAACAATGCAGCGTGTGTGTGATGTCATCACGCATGCACAGTGAGAGCGGAATTGATAAGCAGAATCGTTAAGCAGGCAGACAAACAATCCCAAGGAATCGAGCTACTGTGTCAAAAAGAACCAGTTCTCGATTCCCATTCCTACTCACTGAGGTGGATCTTACAGACCCTGGAGAACACACTGGACCAAGGACTGTTGCCTCACTGTCTATAATGTATGCGGAAATTACCAAAAATAGTCTCTTGGCCGAAGGGACAAAGGCAGACGGTGGTGGCGGTGGGATGAAATAAACACTATGAAAATAATTCAGCACATATAATGACGGGCAAAGGCAGGAGTGAGTAAATAGATAAATAAGTGGTAAACCCGACCACTGACTCTTCAACTCCTCTGCAAACATGCACAAACACTTAAACATCCAACGTCCCCGCGCCGCTAAAAGACCATAATTTTCAAGCTTCATTTAGATAAAGTTATTTATATCCCAGTGCAGAGTGGAGATAGAAAGAGGTCGTTTCCTCTCATGCAGACGCACACACAGATTCAGCGTCTGTTACACTTTTTCATCTCCTTCATTGTGTGTGTGTGTGTGTGTGTGTGTGTGTGCAGCTGCTGTTAAAACGTGTGTGACAGACAGTCTCTCCTTCCATGCATCTGTGTTTAATTAAAGGCAGAGTTTCGGCATCCCGAGCCTCCGTCACAGCCTGCGCTCACGTACACACAAACACCGCCACCGAGCAGGCGAAGGAGGGAGGCTGGCCCTAATGTGCATAATTAACTTAACCCCCATCACTTGACTTTAAAAGGGCTGTTTGGAGGACTGAGCCAGGCAAATGGAGGCTGGGAGAGTGGTCCTTTATGTCTAAAATATTCATTACTGCATTTCAGAGCCTTTTCCAGCATCCTCTGATTTTTGTTTTCTCGTTGGGAGGACAGATTGTTGCTAAGCACCTCGGAGAAGACAGGAGAGGCTAGTGGGAAACAGGACCAATCACTCTCATATAACACACCACAAACACACACACACACACACACACACACACTCTACAGCCTGGGAGGGTTTCATGTAGCAGTAGACCAATATATCAATTTTTTTCAACATCAGTCATGTTTTTTTTTTTTCTTTTGCAAGCCGATATTTGATTTGTAAACATGTTAACAGATATTTGATCAGGTACCTGTGTGGACAGCACTTGAAGTTCAACAAATGTTGAAAGAGTACTACAGGGTTCATATACATTTTTCAAGACTCAAATTCAAGCACATTAAAGGGTCATTTTCAAAATTAAAATCTTGTCGCTGGGATAAAATCTACATGATTACGTCTACACATGATTTTTTTTATTCACTTTTTATCTCAATGATATACAATGTATTATGTATAAACATCTAAAATTATGTTTTATAACAGCAAAAAGTTTAGAAATTAAAGGAGAACACAATGTTTTATCCTAAAAAAGGGAAGCTGATTGGCGTTCTTCAGATACACTCACATCGACACAAAGATTAAGACAAAAATGTACCCGGAGTCAACCTGAGAACACCTGGAATTTAATTTAAGGCATAAAGGTTTCCTTTTATAAATGTATCATCTCTCTGTAAGTAGCCTAGACTAGAGTTAATATTAAAAATAAATTTAAAAAATCACAACACAGTTAGAATTGCAAGCACTTTCAAGCACTTAAACTAAAATTCAAGCACTTTCCAGACCTTGAAAACAGTACATTGAAATTCAAGTATTTTCAAGGATTTCAAGCACCTGCATAAACCTTGATACCTTGTGTAAGTGTATTAGTAATTTCAATTATATCTTAATTATCTGAGTGTTTCAATTGTATTTTACAGTCAATGTGCTTTAAAAAAAAAAAAAAAAATCAACCTGAAACATTGACTGCAGATATTGGCTATCAGCTGAACAAATGTTTAAAAATCAGTACTGGCCTCAGAAAAACCCATATCAGTCGACCTCTAGTAAACATTAAAAGGAAACAAATACATAAATCACATCACTAAGTGAGAACTGTAAGCACTTTCAGGCACTTAAAACTAAAATTTAAGCACTCTCCAGACCTTGAAAACAGAACACTGAAATTCAAGCACTTTCAAAAATTTCAAGCACCTGTACAAACCCTGGTTTTATGTGTAAATGTATTAGTAATTTCATTTATATCTTAATTATCTCAGTGTTTTAACTGTATTTTAAGGTCAATGTGATCTAACAAAAAATAATTAAATAAAATATCGGCCTCAAAAATCGTCTGTAGATATCGTCCATCAGCTGACCAAATGTTTAAAAATCTGTATCGGCCTTGTAAAATCTCTATCAGTCGACCTCTGGCCTCCTGCAGTTCCACTCCTCTACTTATAACTTTGGAACATTAGAGCAGAGTGTTTGCATGAGAAACGGTGTAAACGTCCAGGAGAGGCTGTCACGGCGACGGCTGAGCAGGAGGCGGAGAAGAAAGGAGGACGGGAACAGGAGTGACTGGCCAAGAAAACCTCTGGCCCTGCGGCCTGCTCCTTCCGCCTCCTCCTCCTCCTCCTCCTCCTGCCGTGCCAGTGCTGACTGCTACCAGCCACACACTTCACCTCCCATCAGGGTCAGGGCGCCAGAGAAAAGGTCAGTTTGCCGACAGCTGATTGGCCGGGACGGCTCCGGTCGGCGGCCGGTAGCCAATGGGCATCCTGACGCACCTGATGTGACACACTCCGCTCGGAGCATCCTCTGCACAACAGGCCAGAGAGGAAGAGCAGAGTGAAAACAACAACATCAACAAAGTCCAACAGGAACACAGCGTCCAGGCGGAGAGCGGAGCATTCAGCGGACGCCGACCAGACTCACATTTATGTCAAATATAGACACATCTGTTATTATCATTATCATTAATATATTATCAGTGTTACTATTCAAGACAACACGCATATTATCACAGTAACATACTGAAATTATGAATGGAAAAAGGAGAACGGGGGCAGACAAACTTAGATTAGATGAGATAAATTTTACTGTCTGTCAAAAGTAACATTCTTCTGTTTTCTTACTAATTTTATAGCTATTATTGTTTGTTTTAATCTTCTGCTGTATATGTACCTGTTTTTGTTAATTTACTGTATATGTACCTACTTTTTTCTATTTTAATTTACTGCTGTATATGTACATATTTTTTTATTATTATTATTTAATGCTGTATTTGCACCTGCTTTTTAATTCTATTTTTATTTTTCTAGTTACAGGTTTATTTCTTAATTTTTGGATGCTTAAGTTGCCTACCAGTTCAGAACCTGTAGAAGAATTCTGGGATGGGAGAGTGTGCACGCTTTTGTAATGAAGTGAGTGTTTTATTATTATTTTTATTATTATTATTATTATATTGTTTATTTAATTTTTACTTTTTACTTTTTTACTTTCCTTTCATTGCCTACTTTGTTATGATTTAAAGACATATACCAAAGAGCAACATGTATAACCCACTTCTCTTCTAATAAAAAGTTTGATAACAAAAAAAACCCAATTAAAATAAACAGATCTATTCAATAAATACTTGTAATCAGCAGATTATTACAAAAATAACAACATTAGCCTCACCTCAGTTGAACAGCAGTGAGAACAGGTTCAGACCTGATTGGGCTCATCTGCAGCCAATCAGCATCAGCTGTTCTATGGAAGCATCACTGTTTATACTATAATAAATACGGGTCAATATATAATTGAGGGACTTTTGAAGTTCATGGGATATATCTTACATACAAATCAAAAGTATATATAAAAAAAGATTTCACGTTCATTATGATCATGTCTTTAAAAATTCCATAATTATTTAATTATGGAAAACAATCACTTATTAATGAATAATAAAGAACTAGACATACTAAAATGTTAACTATATAACCATGTGAATTTAACATCAACCACCTTGTAATTAACATAACAAAACTAAAATGATCTTATTCTAAAATGGTTTTGATTGTGTTCTTTTTATTCAGTTGACATAATCATGACACATATTTATTTTTTGTCAATATATCAAATTTTATATGGAAAATTAAAAATAGTATCTGTGTCTCATGAATCCCTTTAACAAAGTTACCCACTCCAAAAACACCTCTGCTGAAGTGTGTTAATTCCAGATCACATGACCTGCTCCACATGATATAATTTCCTCCTGAACAAAACACTGGACAGACTCCAACATACAGTATGTTCTTTCTCCTCTTTATGACTTATTTAATATAAAGTCATGTGGGAGTCAAGTGTGGATTTATCACACTCTTATGTCAGCAGTATTACTACAATATCTGTACAAATAACTTTACATTTGATGATATTTAGAAGAATCTGTATAAATGACATGTGGTGGTATAGTTATGTTGATTTTAGGAATGAAAACAGAAAAAAATGTCAATTATACCTGTCAACTACAGTCGCGGAAAAAATTATTAGACCATCAGAAGTCGTTAAAAACAATGGTTATGCAATCAAGTCCTTACTCCTGTGTGTATCATGTGACTAAAACAGACGGAAAAATAACACGGAATGTGTAAAAGCACTGTTTTTGTCAGTACAGTGTCATAGATATTGATGTAAGAACTGATGTGATTTTGGTTATT
>JAPTGZ010000009.1:32172183-32182185 GCA_029814645.1 Fowleria isostigma | reverse complement strand
CATCACAGACTGACAGCAGTTCCCGATAGGATGTGGCAGGAGATGTCTTGCAGTTGTTACAAAAACACTGAAATGACATAATTTACTGGTTCTTGACCATCTGCAATACACAAAGTATCTCAGCACCAGGTGCCAGGCCGTCTGAGTTATGCACATGGTGACACAGAGAGGGAGGACTTTCGTTCCACAGTGATGTTCGTTACATCAATATAGGCGCAAAATCAGCCACCAACATCAGTTTAGGTTTAGTAAATTACATTACAAACAGTAAATATATATTTGTATTACCTCCTACCAATAATTTTTGGTGTTCTGGCAGAAACACCTTTATTGCATATTCATCAAGGCAAACACGCTAAATGTGTTGGACCAGATATTTCACCCATTTGACAGACACAATCCTCCATGCGTCCTGTCAGCAGATTGGATTCAACGTGGTTTTGCGTGTGCAGTCAAGTTTACACATGTTTTTAGACATGATAACCTTTAATAAAACAGGCCCATAGTCTGGTCCTCACATGGCCATCGCAGTCAACGTTCCTCTTTTTCTTTACAGTTTCCATTTTACAAATTGGTCAAAACAGCTCATGGGCGCACAATGCAAGAGGGCAGTTATACAGCACTTCTGCCACCTTATACTGAAACGTAAAATAGATTTTTTTTAAAAACATGTGTATAATATTACCCTTGTCATAAATGCTGATGGGCCACAAGTGATGCATTTTATGAAACGGGCTGCGGACTGCATGAAACTTGGCTGCAGGCTGCAGTTGGCTATAGTTTGGACACCCCTGATCTAGATGTTTTCCTCTTCCACACACCTGACAGTCGTTACAGGCTTCTGCAGAGCTGATGATAAGCTGATTATCAGAATCAGGTGTGTTAAAGAAGGACACGTCTAAAACATGCTGATAGTAGCTCTCCATGAGCAGGGTGGGTCACCCCTGCTGTAGTGGAATATTGATTAAAAGTTACTAATGTTTCGACATCCAGGTAGGTAGTTGTGTCCTGCTGGAGGTTAAACCTTCAATGTGGGAACAATTTCTTAGTATGCTATAAACAGATGAAGAACATAGCCTTTAACAACAGGCTAAAACATATCAGATATCGAAAACTACAGGGAATCATAACTGAAAGTTAGCTTAAAATAAAACAATATGTTGTCACCCTGTGATACAAGAACATTGTTGTTATACATTTGTTTGCGCATCAGGATGCTGAGAAATCCATGTTTACATGCCAGTAGGAATAAACTGTAAAAGAAAGCTTGCAAAATCTACCGACTGTAACCATGGAGGGCGGGACTTAGCGAATGGTGAATTCCACTCTCCCTTTCTTCTGCCCCACACATCTCTCGAGTCACACCCACCTCATCAGGCCAACTCTGTTCACCTGCTCACACAGCCGCAGCTCATTCTCCAATCAGCCCAGTATTTATGCCTCACTAACTCTACTGTCATTGCCAGATTGTTTTTCTGCTTCCATGTGAGCCTTTGGAGTGTTCTTCTCCTACCTGAATGGTGTTGAACTAGTTTTACTTCATGTTCCACATTTAGACCAATATGGTCTCAAAATATTAACATAACTTATAAATTATGACTCCAAATTTTCTTCTTGGTTTAATGTGGAAAATAATAAATTATGAAAATATTTACATGAACAAACTATCCTTTAACAATAAAATGTTAATAACCTAAAAAATATGAACCTAAAATGTCTAAAGAAAAAAAAGATGCAATTTTACCAATATTCTGCCTATTACTAAATATTTTGTGCCTGTGTAGATCTGATCCATAATGCACTTGTATAAGAGAATATTATTACAACTGCACTTCATTTTCTTGAATTTCAGTTTTTTTCAAGTTACATCTATTTTGTTTGGACAGTTTATAAATGTAAATATTTTCATAATTTAATGTTTTTTTGGAGTTTTGGGGGGGGGGTTGTACTGAAACAAAGGGGAAAATAGGAGTTGTCATTATTTCTAAATTATTTTACTTGTTTGGCCCTTTTGAGGTTAAATTGGGCTGAATGTGGAACCTGAACTAAAATTAGTTTAACATCCCTAGTCGACAGTAAAGACAGATACTGAATAATTACCCACACTGCTTGATGTTGAGTAGAAAAGCCAGCAGGTGAACAGTTATAGTAATCTGTTATCACAATCTATTCAAACAATTATTAACTAAATGAATAAACTATTGGATATTAACATTGTGCAAATCTGATTCTGTTGAGTGGTTCTAAATCCATCTGTGTTCATAGGCCACTTTGGAATAATTCCAGTCAATGCATTACACCAAATGGCCTCAATTGGTTCCTTTTATTTAACAACTGAAACAAATGAAATTAGATAAGATTACACATGACCTGCTGCCTCCCTGGAGTACATCCAAAGCACGTCACAAAATAAGTCGACTTGAATTAGAGGAACTGATATTGTTCATTCAAATGACCTTTAATTACACATAAGTTATTATCCCAGAGTGCAAAGTGGTGTACGCTTTGAGATACATGACTTTAAAACTGATAAATTCTGTGGTTTTTCATTAACACAGAAGGTAAACACTGTCCAGCTTTTTCATCATGCTTTTGCTCTGGTGCTACCTGTTTCATTATTATGTAAATAAGCAGCAGAAGCAGAAACAGAAGTGGGTGTAGACTGTGATTATTTAGAACTAAATCTGCATAAAGTCCTTTAGACTACTATTATAACATCTTTATCCTTACCATATGTAATAAATGCTTAAATCAGTGTGTTATGGCACAAAAAGGAAAAATTGACTTACATTTTTGAATTATATTTATGATGAAACACTGTAAATGTTTATAATGAAACTTTATAAGATTATAGAAATAAACTCTTATTTACTTTCCATGTGTTCATACATTGTAATTTGTCTCGGTCATTGTGTGTCCATGTTCTTCTTCTTTTTGGTTCTTTCATGTCATTCTAATCCCGTTGATAGTCTATGTTCACTTTGGGTCTAGTTGTAGACAGAGCCTCTTCACTGACAAAAACATCCATCATCTGATTCAAATAGACACACTGCATCTGTGTATGCCCTGGACAGCTCTGCCTGTTAGCAGTATAACAGTATAGAAAAAGTTAGGTTTGGTACGTGTTCGGTACAGTGAAGGAGACCAATTTCATTTGAAAAAAACTTTATTGAAGTACAAAGTGGGTTAGAGTTTTTCTTGGCAGTGGTAATATTAGCGGTTGGGTGATGTTGTTTTAAAAACCTTATGAAATTTGATGTGTTACCTGAAATATAACCGATCTTTAGCCAATCTATAACTGATTATTTCATGCCAGCACACTGCTCCAGTTTTGTTCACTTGTCTCTTTCAGTTGACGTAACTGAAAGGGAATCCCAAATGCCCCCAAATCGTACACCTAAGAGCAAACAGAGGGTCTCCAACTCTGTCTTTGTACCTATCATGCTGCTCTGAGCTGACATACTGTTCAACTTCAGCATGTGGATGGAGCTGGACCACTTAGACATCCATCCAGAATATCAAATATTACACATGGGTTCACTTGCGTCCACCCTACTTATACCGTGTGCATTCCACTTCAGGATTTGTGTAATGACTTAAGGCGAGTGTTTCAGATAATTCAGATAAAAACTGTGGGGGAAAAGGGTGGAAAAACAGTGAAACTCAACAAAAACACACCAAAACACCCCAGTAGAACATTAAAACAGCACTATCACTATTATATAAAATTATTTACAAGAATTCACCACTAAAATCTCACTAAAACACTGCTAAATGTAATAAAAATCTTCCACCGCTCTCTCTCACCGACTGCACTCTACTGCTCTTCCCACTTCCACCCCTCCTCTAAGCCAATTACAGATCTCTTCCCTAATGTGTTCTAGACCAATAGAAAGAACCCAATTTAAGATACAAGATGACATTTGAATTTTCTGAAAAGTGCAAATGTTAATTAGAATGACAGTGAATGCTATAATGTATCACCGGTGACACAACCGTCCTAAAAGGGTGAAGTTAAACGCATTTATGGACACTGGTCACGGGAATTTCCAAAAGATGAACAGATTCAAAATTACAAAAACCCCCCAAAAAAAAGGTTAAATCAGACTAATGATGGTCAACTATCAGTGTCTACAGAGTCAGAACATGAGTCAAAACAGGAGAAAGAGCAGAGCTTCAACAGAATGTGGAACGTTTGTATCACAAACTTTGCAGCTTCACTGCAGAGATTCAGGTTTTGGGCTTCTGCTGAGAATGCTCTAATGTTATTTTTAGTAAGTTACTATCCAGTCCAACACATGTTCACCTGGCAGCAGCTCAGACTCTGAGCAGCTCTGGAAAAAAAAAAAATGGTGCAAGCACAAACCTTTTCTAAAGCAGTTATGAAGATAAGAGCACTGTAGAAGGTTAGGAATTCTGTTTGTTTCAGATTTCTTTGAAGAACACGTTAACCTGCGCTGCCTCCAGGCTTTGATGTGAGAAGTTTCCAAAAAAGAGAAACTGATTTATAACCTTGAACCTTGAAAACCTGGTAGAACTGATGTGCTGCTTCCAATCTAAAGGGAACACAGAAGGTCCTCAGAGGCAGGATTACACAAGAACTACTGCAATGATCGACGCAAAGCTTCAACAACCACAAATTATTTTATTTTCAGAGTTTTATATTTTCATCTACTATCACTGAGTCAGTTTATTCTCTGTATCAGGGGTCGTCAACTAAAATTCAAAGAGGTCCAGTCAGGGAAAAAGTATGAAGCCTAAGGTCCGGAACATCATAATGTCTAATTTGAGTGAGTGTGATATGTGGATCTGGGTGTGAATTTAGGGACTTATTGCGCTGATAAAAAAAAATAAAAATTGTTTTTCCCTTAATGCTGTTAATTTTATTTGAAACACAAGCACATAATAGAAGGAAAACTGGAAAGTAGAATTTGACTTTCATTTTAAAGCTTAGTTAAATATTCCATAAATTGAAAATTAAAATAATATATAAAACTAGAAAAGCACTCAGAGAGCGTAGACCTCCGTCAAGCACGATAGTTCCCCCCATAATGTGACTCACACCAAAGTAATAATCCTATATTTATTTGTGTCAGTGCTTTGACTGTTTGTTTGTTTTTTTGTGGAGTTATATGCACAATTGCCGGAAATGGTCCTATCTTCCAATGTTAAAGAATACTTTAAAAAAAATCCTGAATCCAGGTGGTGATCCAGATGTCTTCCAAAATCTGATTGTTCCTTGTGCCATTCCCATTATTTCCTGAAATTTTCCTCAAAATCTGTCCAGTAGTTATTGCGTTAAGTTGCTAACAGACACAGACAGACAGACAGACTGCCTGTCCTGTACACCCCCCCACCAACACCACACACACACACACACACATCTCAGTGAAGTGCAGGTAGCCCCACCTACACCCATGGAGGAGAGGAGATGTGACTAGCGCAATTCAAACCAAATTAACGCATTTGGACAGGACTAAAATGTCGGATCACTCCCCAAATCTAATCGATTGTTCCTTGTGTCATTTCCATCATTTCCTGAAAATTTCATCCAAATCCGTCCAGTAGTTTTTGCATAAAGTTGCTAACAGACAGACAGACAGACAGACAGACAAACACCGGCAAAAACATAACCTCCTTGGCGGAGGTAATAAAGTGCTTTAACTGTCACAACCAGCTTTCCGTCCGTGAATCTCTCCTTGATAGCTCAGTTGTCTTTTCATCTGCTCTGTCTTCCTTTCCTTTCTTTTCTCTTTCTGTCTTTTGCTCTTCTTTCTCTCGTCTGTCCCTCAAACGAATGCAGCACTTCAGAAGCGTTTACCGAGTGGAATGCAGGCAGAGTAGTGTCCCGTGAGATGCATTTCCTGATCTGCACCGCCAGTGCCGTAAACCCTAGAATGCCTGCTCCGGTTAAAAATAGAAGCGTGTTGTCAAATTTAAAGTTCTTACAATCTAATGATTTTAGCTCCAGGTCCATGTCCATATTGGATGGCGTCTGAGTCCGGACCCGAACCGTGGTCCGCCAGTTAGTAACCCCTGGATAAAAGTATTTGGACTCATTGAATTCAGGTGTTTCTTTTTTAACAGAGGTCTGGGATACAAAACAATAATAACTAATGTCATTTTATATTGAGATAAATATCACTACATTGGTTAGTTTGCTTTAAATGTTATCTTTGCTTCTAAAATGACTCAGAGATGGTTTGGACTTCATTTATATCAATGTTGATTTCTTTTCTTTTTTTTATTCATGACTGATTTTAAATGTTCTACCTCTAAATTTGTAAAATATTTCTCATGCACTTTTGTGAACACCCAAAAAATGCCCAAAAATCACCTTAAAAAAATCACCCAAAAAGCACCCAAAAAGCACCCAAAAACCACATAAAAATCACCCAGAATCACTTTAAAACCACCCAAAGATGAGTTAATAAAGCCAGTTAAATGAGATGAGCTGTGCATGAGGAGATCATATGGACAAAAGTCTGTGGACCCGTTGAATTCTGGTGTTTTTTTTCTAACAGGGGTCTGGAAGACAAAACAATGATGACTAATGTCAGAATATTTTATATTATGGGATAAATATCAGTGAATGGTGACTGTGTTCCTAAACTCTGTTGTACCAGTTTTGGTTAAATCAGTTCTAAATTTACTTTGCAGTTTTACTTTTAGATGTTATGCTTTTATGTGTTTAATTACAGTTTATTCCTCTAGTGACATTTTGCTTTGCTTATTTCTTTTATGTATTGCTTTTGTCGATCTTTTATCCTGGAGAGCACTTTGTTCTGGTGCTTGTAAATTGCTGTATAAATAAACTTCTTAGTTATTATAATTATCAGCCTGCCCCTGGTGGGGCGCTAACCCCAGCAGAGCTCTGGTCCAGTGGGTACATACGATGCCCCAAAGTGATGCAAATGGATGCTGCCCTTGTTTCTGATCCCTCTTAGTCCGCCTCCCTGCTCTGAATTACAAATGTAATTATGTGACAGTGATCGTATTTACAACACACACCAAAAACATTTATTCTAGCCTTTTTTTTTAATCTCACCATGTGATGGGCCTTAGCTATTGTGAAGGCGCTGCGTCCTTGGGACAATATCTACAAAAGTTCAGTTTTGAAAAACTTTTATTTTGAACCAATTCTTGAAATATTCTAAATGTTCCTTTCCTTCTAATGGTCCATATGTTGATGGTTTATAACATGTACATGGTTACAGACAGAGGAGGGCTATCCCAGGTTGATCCAGTCAAAGTCCTGCCATGTATTGGTTCTACCTGTTCACTGAACACAGGCGGTTCCACTAATGATCCATCGACCTGGATGAGGAGTGGTGCTCATCAAAGGGCTGGGTCAGTGAACAGGTTGGAACCAATACCTGGCAGGACTTTGACTTGATCAACCTGGGATTATCGGTGACCCGGTGTTTGGGTCATGACCGAAAGGACCCGGATACAAGCGGCCAAAATGAGTTTCCTCCGTAGAGTGGCTGGGCGCACCCTTAGAGATAGGGTGAGGAGCTCAGTCACCAGGGACGAGCTCGGAGTAGAGCCGCTGCTCCTCCGCATTGAGAGGGGCCAACTGAGGTGGCTGGGGCATTTATTTCAGATGCCTCCTGGATGCCTCCCTGGGGAGGTGTTCCAGGCATATCCCGTCTGGAGGAGACCTCAAGGAAGACCCAGGACACACTGGAGAGACTATGTCTCTCGGCTGGCCTGGGAACGCCTCGGGGTTCCCCCGGAGGAGCTGGAGGAAGTACAGTATCTGGGGAGAGGGAAGTCTGGGCATCCCTGCTTAGACTGTTGCCTCCACGACCCAGCCCTGGCTGAAGTGAATGAAGATGAGATGAGATCTTCATTGTTATTGTCTTCATTGTCATTTTCATTGTCTTTGTCATCATCATCATTTTTAACATCGTCATCTTCATTGTTTTTGTCTTCATTGTTGTCTTCATCGTTGTCTTCATCAGCAGTTTCTCCAGACCTCTTCTCTGACTAAACTACTGGTTGGATTCATATCAAATTTTATGTGTCTTCCTGGGGAAATTCCTGTACAAATCTGTATGTATAATGAATATTTTGGTCAATTATTTAAAAGGTCTTTAATGTGTAACATGGTGATAAACTGTTTCTGTGTCATTTCGTGTCCAGGGCACTTTTAGAGCTAATTATCTTTTTCCATGTATTGAGTTTACAGCTTGATGTGGTTTGTGTGTTTGTTCTTCTATTATGCATGTTGTGTTATGTGACAGCAGGAAAAGCTGAGGCTGCAGGGAGCATTTGTGTGTTCATGTGTTTGTGTGTCCAAGTGTTTGTATGTTCTTGTGTTTGTGTGTTCATGTGTTTGTGTATTCATATATTTGTGTGTTTGTGTATTCTTGCACTTGAGTGATCATGTGTTCTTGTGTTCATGTGTTCTTGTGTTTGTGTATTTGTGTGTTCATGTGTTCTTGTGTTTGTGTATTCTTGTGTTTGTGTATTCTTGTATTTGTGTATTCTTGTGTTTGTGTGTTTGTAGCAGCAGTGAGGAACTTTCTCTTGTGTAAATGTAAAGCAGCAGTGAACAGATAACAAGCCCAGATATTTATATCTACGCTGCATAATTCCAGTTCCATAAACGTCTCTCTTTCACCCCCAACTCCTCCCTTGTCAACATCCATCCCTCTTTTATTTTTATCCCCGGTCTCCGCCTTTGAATCTGCCTCTTCCTCCTCCTCTTCCTCGTCGTCCTTCTTTCTCTGGCTTTTCCCCTCTCATTCTCTGTCACTCTTTTAGTCAGTCGGTGACCTAAATCACAGAATGAAAAGACTACACACAGCTGGCCTATAAACCATCCTGCCCCCCCCATGTACAACAGACACACAAACACAGCGCCATGAATCACAATCTGGCCCCGGCAGCGTCCTCACACACATTATTCTACTCCATCATGTACACACACACTGGACTTCACACTCTGAATCCTACTCTAATGGCATTTTTCATCCGTTTCCTTTCCGTTTGATCTAGTTTTTTTCCAGTTTTCTGTCAGTTCCTCTTACGTTCAGGTTCTTTTTCAGTGGTGTTATCTTCCACATCTGCCCTCAGCGTCAGTCCTTCTGAACTAAACTCTGATCTGAATAAAACCAAATGTGCACCGGTTCCAAGAAAGGGAATAAGTCTTGTTTCTAGGATCCTTTTGTCAAACACGTTCTTCATTACAAAACTAATCTAACACAAGTTTTGTACACCTGACACATTTCACACCGCTGTGGAAAAGACAAGACGCAAAACGGAGCTGGAGTTATTACTGTCGATACTGAATTTAACAACGTATCTGTCTGAAAACACACGCCAGAAACCCAAAAACACAGTCCAGTGACAGGGGTACAAGTCTTGTTTCTAGAGATATCCCTATCTGACCTACACATTGGTATCGACTACCAATCTGGCATTTTTTAGAATATTGGATCGGATTTAGTCATGTGATTGGGCCCATCCAGTTTCCACACAAGTAGATGGATAGACTGGGCGACTGTGGTGCAGGTGGTAGAGCGGGTCGTCCAATGATCGAAGGGTCGATTCCTGCCTCCAGCTGTCCGCATGTCAAAGTGTCCTTGGGCAAGACACTGAACCCTTAATTGCCCCCAGTAAGTAGTGAGGTAGTGCCTTGCATAGTGGCAGATCCCCCCCACTGGTGTATGAATGGGTGAATGTGTACCTTGTATTGTAAAGCGCTTTGAGTATCATTAACCCATAAAGACCCAGCACTACTTTTGTGTCAGTTTCCAAATTGAATTTTCTCCATATTTAACCATTTTTTAATCCATGAAGACCCAAACATCCACCATCTACCAAAACCATCTACTGATAGAAACGGTTTAATCCCTGTTAAACCAATAATACATTTAAATAATTGGTGTAAAATGCAGTTACAGTGATCCCTCGTTATAACGCGGTTTACTTTTCACGGTTTCGCTACTTCACAGATTTGCATCGTGCATTGTGTTCTACATTCTGATTGGC
>JAPTGZ010000009.1:32161483-32172083 GCA_029814645.1 Fowleria isostigma | reverse complement strand
CATTTTACAAATTTTTCATTATACGAAGACGGGTCTGGAACGGATTAATTTCGTAAGTAGAGGTACCACTGTATTCACTTTCTAATATATTTATATTAATTTAGTAATATTTATAACACTGACTATGTTAGACTGAATAGGTGTAAAAGATTACACAGTAAAGGTTACAGGATTTGAATTAATAACAGTTTTTTAATCAATAGCAGGTGTTAATCACAGATATAATAATGTATGATTAATACATTTTTGTGTTTTTCATAACATGTTTTTCTTTTATTAATTTGGCGATCTATTGGGGGTCATTGGGGTCATTTTTTCACGGGGGTAACTTGTCCACTGTCAGATGTGGACTGCACCCTCTGGTCTCAGTCTTGGCCCGTGGGCCATATGTTTGGACCCTCCTTCAGAACCACTGACAGCTGCAGCACCCACACACACGTTTATTTACCATTTTTTAACTATGACCCCGAGTATGTGCTCACAACTGTGTTCCACATGGATGGTAAAGGGTGGATGAGTACTATGAATACTTCCTATGTGTGCAACAGCCTGGTGGGCCTGTGGGGCGGGGGTGGGGCAGGTGGTGTGTGGATCTGTACATGTTTGTGGCTGAGTTCAGGTGAACATTTGACCACATTTAGGAGGTGCAAACGGGTCTCCAGACCATGTAACAGGGCTGACGGGGTTAAGTCAAAGAGGACGTATCAGTTACAACACAGATGTCAAACAAATGGTCCACAAAGGGTCCAATCCGGCCCACGGGAGGAAGTTACAAAGTATAAAAATTACACTGAAGATACGGCATCGAACTGGACAATAATAACATCCTAACCTCTAAATAATGAGTCCATCAGTTGTTTTTAGAAGTACCTGGGTTCATACACATTTTCAAAGGTCGAACTCAAGCACTTTTCACACACTTTTAAGGGGCATTTTCAAACTTTTCCAGCACAGCACCTTATGGCTGGTGTCAAACCAGAGGTGGATCTAGAACATTTTCAATGGTATGTCGGGAGGCCTTGTCAGGGTGTCATGGGAACATCCCCAGTGTGGTATGTGGAATCTCTATATATGTATAAATGGAGTCAATAACATTTTGAAACTAATTGTTGAATTGTTATGCAATAGAGTAGAAATTTTCTTCACCTTTAGTTTTATCACAATTACTGAAAAAATAATATACATGTAAATCTGTACATATCTAACCTAAAAGCAAAGACTTTTGGGGAAAACATGTTATTTTATTGACTCACGTGTTATATCAGTGCACTGGAATCTATATGAAAATCCAGCCATACCATGTGGTCCAGATGAATTAATGATGGATCCTCTGACTTCTGTCATCACTCTGTCCACCTCTCATCCATCCATTTGATGAATTCTGCTTTTATTTCAATACTTTGACAGGCTTTTGGGAATAGAGCTGATTTGTTTTGGGTTTTTTGTTTGGTATAATTTTAGAACATAAAGTTAGGGGGCAAGGCTCTACAATGGGGGGGGTCCTGTGTAAAATAGATATCTACAGGATTACATATACTTAAGTTGTTGGTTTTTTTTTATTTTTGCACAATGATGTACATTGTATTATGTATCAATATCTAAAATGCTGTTTGATACCAGCAAAAAGTTTTAAAATTAAAGAACACAAAGCTCTATTCATAAAAGGGAAGACACTTGGTGTTCTTCAAATTCACTCACACTGAGACAAAGATTAAAATAAAAATGTACCTGGATTTGACCTGAAAACACTTCTTTTTTTTTTTTTAAATGTAGTTTTATTTTTCCAAATTTACTACCTCTCTGTAAGTAACTTTGGCTGGACACCTAACCTGGCAGTTAACATAAAAATAAATAAATAAATAAATAAATCAGTTAGAATTCAAGCACTTTCCAGACCTTGAAAACACATCAAAATCCAAAGCATTTTCAAGGATTTCCAGCACCTGTACCATCCCTGTAGTCCACACAGTTGTATATGCATTTCCTTCTCACACAGACACTATTAAGAGTTTGGAACGGCGGCGTGGCGGTGGTTTTGTGCGACCTTAGCTGCTCTAATATTCCACTTCAAAGGCTCATATAAATTCTGTCCCAAATGCCTTCTCCACAGTCCCAGTCCTGTACCACATAAAGACTTTAAAAGTCACACACTTCAGTGCGTTTTCACCTGAGCCGCGCGGTCCGGGCTCCACCGTCGGCTTTCTGCGACGCATGTTCTCCATCTCAACAACCGCTCAGGAAGAAAAAGCATGACCTCACATAAAAATGACCCCGGGAGGAAACTCGAGTGTCAGACGCGCGTGGAAAGAACGCCCGAAAAGAAGGGAAACAGGAGGGGGAACGCCGAACAAGTACCCCATGATTAATTAGCTAATAATTAAGTCACGGGGTAATATGCATTTTTCAATTAATTAAACCTTGCCTTGCACCATAAATCAAGCGAAACTGTCATTGTTTCACCATTTAAATATATACGTTTCTAAGCAATAATACTGTTGATTGCTTGACTGGGGGGCTCATCAGGGAGGGGAGCCGTGACATGTGCGTGGCAGGCGTCGACTCAGTCCACTGCCCCAAAACCTTTGACGGGCCCACGAGTCGGAGGCAGGCGCTGGAGGCCGCCGCCACTCAGACGCCACATCACACACCGACACCGACCGACGACGGTCGATGCAAACACGCAGCGCTTACTTAGCATGTCCGCATTATATATACATATAAAAAAAAAGGATAGACTTTTCCCTTACAGATACAGTTTATCATCACACGACCGTCAATCACGGGAACACGGGGCCTATTCAAGCAAAGTGACATAATATCTCTGTTTGCTTTCATTGCTCACAAAGGAAATTCATTACTTCACATTTGCAAACGCAGAAGCCAATAGATGCAATCATTATCTAAAATATATAGTTTGTCACCGTTGGCAAATGATGGTATATTTTTCTTCCCAATGGTTCAGACGTTAATTTGCTGAAACATGATGTTGTAAAATGACAAAAACAAAGACACACACACACACACACATACACACACACACACACGTGCATGCATATAAATTCCAGGAGCCGTGTGACACCCAGACGTATAATGAACAATATGAACCACTGCCATCATTATCCTACACAATGTATTTGTTATCACTGCTCCCATAATGAAGTGTCTGTTTGATGGTTGGTACAAAGTCCTATTGCTCAATTGCTTATCATAAAATGACATCAATATATCCATGTGGACACACACACACACATACACACACACACACGCAGACGGGAAGACATGGAAACTCACAGTTCAGCTGCAATTAATCAGGAAGAGGAAAAAAGCGCCTGAGTGTGCAGCCCCGACCACAGCTTTATGCTTCATTTTTTAGCTCTTAAACCACTACCTTGCCCTTCTCTTTTTCTTTTCTTTTAAATTTTTATGTTGATTTATTACTACTCGCTGAATAGTGAAAGACTACGGTGCGGTGTGTTATTATAGCCGCTCCATAAAGGTGTAAATTAACCGGTATAGAAGTCCAATCCCTCTAAACCAGGGGTGTCAAACTCATGTTAGTTCAGTTCCACATACAGACCAATATGACCTGAAGTGGGCCGGACCAGGAAAATAATAACATAATAATAATATATGAATAATGTCAACTCCAACATTTGTATGACTAACTTATATGTTTTATAGTAAGAAAAATATTTATATCTATCAACTATCCTTAACAAAAATGTGAAAAACATGAACAATCATGAACAAAATTAAATTTTTTAAGAAAAAAATGGAATTTTAAGAATTGATGCCATTATTTTGCCTCAGCTTCTCATTTACACATGTTCATTATAACGAAGAGATCACAGTGGATCTACAAATACACAAAAAAAAATTAACAGGCAGAATATTGGTAAAATTGCACTTAATTCTCTTAAGGCGAGACATGTCAGGCAAAAACACTGATTGTTCATGCAGTGGTCAATTTGGAGATTTTGTTCTAGTTTACTCCTTTAATGTGTTCTTTCAAGCTGCTGTAAAGAAAATGTTCAAAAATATATAGTAAGATATTTATTTTATTAGTTTGTTTACTTGCAGAAGTAAGTTTCTCCTGTATTTACCAAGAAGTTAACATTCCAACACGTCATACCGAGTTCCAGTTGTAGGGTCTTATATGTCTGACATGTTATTAAATAATCAATTTACATGAGCTTTAAATATTCTATATTATTATTACTAAGGGCCTGAGCATTTATTCTGTTTTTGATCAATTGTTTCCTTATAGAAATACATTAAATTCTCCTGTTTAAATCTTTAAATGCTGTTTTCTCTAAATGAGTTTTTGGTCATCCTCCAGTGTAAATATCTGAGCCTATGTCTGACCTATGTACACCAAACTGTACACGCATACACTCAGCAGTATTCTGAAGACATTTACACAGGGATTTGTTAATCAATTATTCATGGCCTGATTTATGTGACATTTTAATTTAAAAATTATGGTGAAAATCAATTTTTTCAAACTATCTACAGTATATTTTGATTTTCTATGTAATAAAAGCAGATATCCTGAAATTCCCGTCATTTTTTCATCTTCTGTGTAAACAGACTGAAAAAATTATTTTGCACCTGACTTTATCCTATGTTCAGATCTATCTACTGAAAATATATGCAAAATTGTGCATAATTTGCATAATTAGACATACAAATTTCAAAACATTTCTTTTCATACCTGTGCAAGTAATCAACCGAGGAAGATTCATGGTGATATCTATTATTTAAAATTTTTACCCTATTCACCTGGAGGGTCTCGCCTTAAGACATTTCAGAGTATTCACACTTTTTGAAAAAGGCTCCTCTGTAAATGTAAACATTCTTTTGTCATTTTACTTTGTTTTACACTAAAACAAAGACAAAAATGTGTGGTTTTCATTATTTATAGTTTATTGTAATAGTATTTTGCTGGTCTGACCCACTTTAGATCAATTTGACCTAAAATTATTTCAACATCCGTGACTGTTCATATCTTCAGTGTCATTTTAGTATGTTACTCGTTCATCCTCGGTCCAGGTCGGACCTTTTAGCGGGCCAGTGTTGCACCCCTCATGCCTCATGTTTGACCCCCTGCTCTACACATCCCATCTGAAGTCCTGTCTATAAGTTGCCGTCTGGTCTTTTCACTCTCTTTTTCTGCGTGTCTAAGTTTTTGAGGTAACTTGGTCTTGTCGTAACCATTTTGCCCTTGGCTAGCATACTAATATGGCCTTGGGTTGGAATAAATTACTGCTCAGATTAGCAGGAAGGATGAAGAGGAGGTTTTATTTTTAGAAATTAGAATATTTATTACATTATTAAAAAGGGAACATCCTTTGATTCCTCTGGTGTCTTTCTTTTTTTTTTTTTTTTTTTTTACCCCTCTTCCCCCAAACTGCCTACCTGTGTAGAAACACAACTCTTCAGTGGACGTGAACGTGGCTCAGGGACATGAAAGCAGCTCGGAGACGCCGCCGCAGCCGAGCTCGGAACACGCCACGCAAACTCCAAATCTACTGCCACAGCACATTTCTGCCCCCCCTGCACCCACCTTGGCCTCCTTCATTATTCAATCAAATCTTTTGTTATGGGATTAAAAATATGTGTTATTAATAAAGGATCAACAACCGTATGCAAATACCAGTCGCACACGCATGTACGCCAACGAGCATCCGCCGTAGAGATGAGAGGGTCCAGTAGAAGTAGGAGTTTTGTACATTCTGTTGAAGTGACTGAACTGAACCAGACCTGGGTCAGGTTTCAATGGTTAACATCGACGTTACCCAACAATTAAGACAAAAACAAACCGATTCAGAAACAGTTTTTACCCAACCGCAGTCACCACTCAACACTGAAAAACACATCTAATGTGTAATATGTTTATAAAAGGATCAGTGCAATAACAGAATGTACGATTGTGTGTGACTGACGGGTTTCTAGATGTTTTATACCTTATTTATTTTATGTTTTGTGTTGGATTTTATGTATGATGGACACGTTGGATGGCATTTTTAAATCTTGTTGCACTCGTTACAATAACAATAAAGATATTCAATTCTATCAGCGGGCATCACTTTAACAAAAACAAGAACACTGCCCCCCCCATATAGTGACCACCTTAACAGGCCATGATTACAGTCACTATTATCACTTCATTTCCACCTTAAACTGCTGCTGTATATTGTGTAATGTTGTGCATATTCAGAGGTTTGTCTTATTATATTTAAGGAATTTTCTGGTAGATTTTATTCTACTCCATTTATCTTTTATCCATTTTATTTATTATTTGACCCTACTTCCTGCAAACACAGACACCTGGGGAACTATATTTCATTCTATCATGTTTACTGATTGAACAAAAATAAAACTGAGTCTGAGGTTGAGATGGTTGTGTGAAACTATAAGTAGTTTTTTTTTGTCAGTTTTTGTACATTCTGTTTGATTTAAGTGACTGAATTGAACCAGACCTGGGTGAGTTTTCATTAGCTGATATCTCTAACAATGAACACTCCCCATATACTGACCACCTTAACAACAGGTCAGGTCATGAGTACAGTCACTATTATCACTTTATTTCCACCTTAAGCTGCTGCTGTATATTGTACAATATTGTACATACTCAGTTTTATATATATATTTAATTTTATGGCAGTTTTTATTCTATTCTATTTTGCTTTTATCTAATTTATTTATCTTATCCTGTTTCCTGCAAACACAGACACCTGGGGAAGTGTATTCCATTCTATCATGTCTAATGATTGAACAACAATAAAACTGAGTCTGTGTTTGAGATGGTTGTGTGAAACTATAAGTAGTTTTTTTTGTACGTTTTTATACAGTCTCTTTGATTTAAGTGACTGAACTGAACCAGACTTGGGTCAGTTTACATTGGTTAAACTCACTGAGCATCACTTCAACAACAAACACAGAAAGTTATACCCTGATCAAGAAAAAAAAAAAAAAGCCCAGAAAACTTCGCTAATATTGTTTTCTCAAATGATTTTATGACAGGAGAGTAACAAAGCTGTAACAGGATTAGCCCACTGTGTCTGAATCCATTTACCTGAAAATTGACCATACACTGATTTCATTTTAATCACAACCGACCCCTTTAATTATTGCAGTAATTAGTCAAATATATGTGCCTTCACCTCGTATTGATCGATGGTGTGTGTACAGTTAGTGATGCAGAGGTCTGAGTATTGACCAACACCCCCCTTTCCTGCACTCGCAATAACACACACCCCTGAAACCACCCCCCCGCAGCCCTCTCCTCCCCCTCAGGGGATGTGGTATCTCTGAGTAAGGCTGTGCACCGCCCCCCGGCGCCTGGTGGAGGGGTGGAGGGGTGCGTGTTGGTGTTTAGTCTGATGGGCCCTGAACAGGACAGATGACCAGCAGAGCAGAAGAAGCTGCAGCTCTGAATAACTCCTCCATCCCTCCGTCACGTCACAAGGGATTGGGCGGCGTGCGAGACACCCGGGCTAAGTGTTGTGACGCCTAATTACCACCAGCAGCAGCACCCAGCAGCACCCACGGTGGACAAGAGAGAGAGAGAGAGAGAAAGAGAGAGAAAGAGAGAGAGATGCCAAACAGGTCCATGGATGAAGAGATGGCCAGGTCGGTTTGAAGAGGAGTTTGAGTCACTTTACTGACTCATCAAAACGCTTTGTCCTTTCCTTCCTTTTGTTTAGAACCAGGTTTTCCTCTTTCTCCCCTACTGAACGTGACACTTCGTCCTACTTTACCCAGACTCGACACCTTTAACGGCCCCTCTGAAGGCTCAGCTGGGCTGTGTGTGTGGATGCTACAGGGTGGAAACACCAGCGTCTGCTGATTTAGACTCTTTTATTTTAACCTGAGATGTGAGTTTTTATTTAACCTGTATTTAGCCAGGTCGGTCTCAGTGAAACAGGGGAAGACTTGGCCAAAACGACAGCGATACAGTCACACATTGTTATAGGCTTATAATAATAAAAGCATTTGAGAACATAGAAAAAGCATATAGAATCAGCATAAACATTTACAGACAGAGTTTTAACATGTCTTTAAAATCAAGTCGAGAAAATGCAATAAATCAACAATAATGAAACCCATTTTATATTATTTTTATTCACGTTGGCTGCTATTTCTTGTGTATTCTTCCATATTTTGGTATGGTTTTAGTTTTATTTCCTTATCTACCGTCCCATGCTTCAGGATGCCAGGTCATTGTATGGTCAGTGTTATTTATTGATGTCATGTGTTTGTACTGTGATGTCTTTTTGTTTTTTCTCTGGCAATGCAGCCTCTTTGTACTATTACCCACAACGAATTTCCCCCTGGGGACAATAAAGTACATCTTATCTTATCTTATCTGAAATAGTTCCTGTTTTTGTACATAATCTTTCCTCATTTTGTGTTCATTCCTGATCACACCCATCCATCCAGGTTATTATATTTAAGTGGATTTCATGGTTGTTTTCCTATTCTATTCTATTCTATTCTATTCTATTCTATTCTATTCTATTCTATTCTATTCTATGCTATTCTATTCTATTTAAATAATGTCCATTTTATTTATTATTTAATGCTGGGGACCTACATTTCATTCTAACCTGTGTAATGATTGAATGACAGTCATGCTGATCTGACTTTGAGATGGCTATGTGACATTATGAGTAGTGTTTTTGTCAGTTTTTTGTACATTCTGTTTGACTTAACCCTATAAAACCATTAGTGTCATATTTGCTACACCAGGTTTTGAGACCTGTATCTTATCATCAAGATCAACACTCCTTAAAAACCTGTTGTATGTGACCTGATACATTATTTTCTGCCCCCTGGTGGATCATCATCACACTGCAGAATCCCACTTTTTCAATATGGCCACTATCGTTAAATCATCCACACACTTTTTGCAGGAAAGTCTGTGGTAATTTCCAAAAAGTTATGTTAAGAAGAACATTTTTAATTTTTTTTTTTTTTTTTAATGTGCGTCATGTACAGACACAGTGCATAGTTACTTGATAATTGATTCTTTATAGTACAGTTAAATTGTGTTAATGTGTCAAATGTGATACTGCAGGTATATAAGGTGCTTTATAAAAACGCCCAATGCATCAGATTTGATACAAAAATATATCATTAAATTATATAGGGAAATTTTTATGTTTGGATTTTGTTAAAAGGTCTCATAAACTTCCCCAAACTAGAATTTTGTGGCAAGTTTTAATGGGTCAAGTTTTATAAGGTTAAGTGATTGAATTGAACCAGACCTGGCTGGAGTTTCATTGATTAACATCATTGAACATCACTTTAACAGTAAACACAGAACCCCCCCAAATACTGACCACCTTAACAACAGGTCATGATTACAGTCACTATTATCACTTTACTTCCACCTTAACCTGCTGCTGTATATTGTGTAACATTGTGCATATTCAGAGGTTGGTTTTATTATATTTAAGGGATTTTATGATGTCTTTTATTCTATTCTATTTATCTTTTAGCAATTTTATTTATTGCTTTATCCTATTTCATGTAAACACAGAGACCTGGGAAACTGTATTTCATTCTATCACATCTAATGATTGAACAACAGTAAAAGTGAGTCTGAGTTTGAGATGGTTGTGTGAAATTATAGTAGTTTTTGTACATTCTGTTTGATTTAAGAGACTGAATAGAACCAGACCTAGGTGAGTTTTCATGAAACACCTCCCCATCTCAGACACAGAAGTTGAGAAAACGCACTAAATAAACAAAAGTGTTCATATATGTCTTGGTTTTTTTTTTAACATTATCTTTATCATTTTGTGTTACTTCCTGATCCCACCCGTCCATCCATTTCATTATACTATTGTAATTAAGCAGATTTTACAGTCAATATTATTCTATTCTTTTTAACTAATGTTCATTTTATTTATTATTTTAAGCTGCAAACACCTGACCTGGTGAACTATCTACATTTCCCTCTATCATGTCTAATCATTGAGAGCAAAGATGAGTCTGAGTTTGAGATGGTTGTGTGAAATTATGTAGTTTTTGCACATTCTGTTTGATTTAATTGACTGAACTGAGCCAGACCTGGGTGAGTTTTCATTGGTTAACATCACCGAGCATCACTTTAACAACAAACATAGAAACACACGCCCCCCCCACACCTCAGACACAGAGGTCGAGAAAATACAACAAATAAACAAAACCCTTCAAATACGTCTTGTTTTTACACATGATCTTTATGGTTTTGTGCTCGTCCCTGATCCCACCCGTCCATCCGGTCGTACAGTAACGGCCTGTGCGTGGTCCAGAACACATGGTCAGGGTGCATTATGGCCAAATGACATGTTTTGTTGCTCTGAGGAACATTCTTGCAGAACCAGTCCTATGCCATTAGCTGTACAGCAAATACGATTTCACGGCATCCATTGAGTCCTTCAGCAGAAATTTGTGTCGAGGCGTTCACGTCGGCTTGAACACAAGAAGCAGCAGGGCCATCACACTCCGGTCCGTCTCATTTAGAGCCGGCATACTTAACACACACACACACACACACACACACACACACACACACACACACACACACACACACACACACACACACACA
>JAPTGZ010000009.1:32145142-32160697 GCA_029814645.1 Fowleria isostigma | reverse complement strand
CTCCGCGGTGACCGTCCGACCCCCCCCCCCAGTATCGGTAAAGGGATGCCTTCAGAACCAAAACATGGCCCTTGTGACTCCACGGGGGGAATTGATTTTTCTCTCTCTCTCGTCTTTTTTTCTCCCCGGGGAGGTTCTGGACAGGTTTTTAACCTAACACTCTAACCTAAGTGTTAATGCACAAAGAGACATCATGTCCATTGATCCGCTGGAGCCGCCACCGCGTCTTTAAACATGAAACCGGGGTTTACACTAAAGCCTGCACGCTGATAATTATTTACAATTCATAAGAGGTTGGAGGAACTGGTCTGGTTAAATACATTCAAAGTCATTTTAGATGAACGGGGGAAGGACAGGATGTGGATGGAGGTGATTTTATACCTGAGTGAATCGGTTAAATACTCACTGGACATAAGAGATTATTCTAGTTTTGTCCATGACTTGTAGATAGGTAGATGCATACACTGTTAATGTTTATATTATTTTTATACACCTTGTTACCTGTAGCACAAAGTTAAAGCTTTTGTATATATGTATATTTTTGGTATATTTTGTATATTTCAGTAGTTTTATTCTGTGTTTTTTTGTTGGGTTTTTTTGCAAGTGTTTTTGCTGCTAAACTGATTTTTATTGTTCTTGTGACAGTGACAATAAATACCTATTCTATTCTTATTCTACTTACCCTAATATTTTTGGATCCTGTAACTCTTATTTCACTTCTTGTACTTTGCTGTTGTAATGCTGCAATTTCCCCATTGTGGAACAAATAAAGGTTTTCTTATCTTATTCTGCTTTGAGATGCTTTTAAGGAACACTGCTGTTACACTTTTAGCACCTTTTAAATACATGACGGTGTTTTAAATGTGTTCTTATGGTTTTAGAACTGACTTTATTGTGTTTTACGTACATTTTAAGTGTGGATGTATGAATGTGATTTCTATTTTGAGATATTTTTAAATCTCAATCTGCTTTTTTCTTGTTTAAGACACAATCTTTCAGAGTTCCAGGGATGAGAGAGGTGTTGGTATCACTGGGTGTTATAAGGATGCACAAGTATATGGTACATGTATATGTATATCTATATGTACAATCACGGAAAAAAAATATCATCCAAAGTCATCAAAAACAGTGGTTATGTAATTAAGTCCTAACTCCTGTGTGTATCATGTGACTAAAACAGACAGAAAAGAAAACATGGAATGTCTAAAAGCACTCTTTTTGTCAGTAAAATGTCATAGATATTGATGGAAGAACTGATGTGATTTAGGTTATTATCTATAAAACCATGGAAAATTGATAGATATCAGCTCTGAAATTAAACTACTATCAGATATTTTTGTTGTTATCATTATATTTGTATTGTTAGATGTACCAGGCATTGAAATGAACAAGAAATTGAAGAAAACATAGGATGGTCTAACAATTTTTTCCACGACTGTATATGTATATGCATGTGTATATACGTCTATGTGTATATATGTATGTACATATATATATGTGTTATTGTGTTATGAGTATGTGTAAATTATATTTCTTCATAATAACATAAAGTCAAAAACAAAATTATTTAAAAAAACAATAAGTATCAGTCATTAGAGTACAGATATGTGTAGACTAGGAAGTTTATTATTGTTATTATTTATGGAAGGAGAAGGGGGTGGAGTTTATAAGTTAAGTCTTCTCACTCCTTTTCAAAGATGTATTTTATGTCTTATGTTTAAATCTTTTGTCTGTTTATTTTTCTTTTTTATACATTCATATTCAAAATAAATACTTCAATCAATCCATCAATTAAATAAAATAAGTAAAAAATTGGGTTTACTACAGCTGTTACAACGCCCTGCATCTGAACGATCTATGCAACGTAGTGGTTTTAATTGTACAACCTCTTAAAATTCACACATGCAGCTGCTGTTCGTTGTTCTGCCTCAACACAACAAAAACTCATTTAGATTCAGCAAAAAGTTTTGGCAAAATACAGAGTACCTGCAACAATGGGTAGGAATAGGACAAAGAAAGTACTCCAACCCTCCGGTGTAGTACATCCTGTCTGCTAATTATTGCAAAAAATAAAATAAAAAAAAATAAAATAAAATAATAAGGATTAATAATACATTAAAGACAACCAGGAGAAAAAAAGCCCAGCCATAAAACATATGTATTTTTAATATGAATCTCACTGAATCAATACCCTCAATTAGCAACAGCAAGCAAATTGCCAGGCAAGGCGTAATTACTGGAAGGTCAGTAGGTATTATTCACAGTCACTTTAGTTTACCACATTAGAACAAGACAGGACGTCGGGCTAAAATTATAAATTCCATTCCCATATCTGTCCTTTTCTGATTTAGATGGATGAAGAATAATTAACTCCTAATTATTCAGATCACTTAAGGCACTTTCTGGATCCACAAAAGAGATGCGGTGGTGTCTGTCAGCCCACTTCAGCTGCTATCATTTAGAGCCATCCGACAACTTGACCAATGACAACGTGAAAAAAAAATAAAAAAAATAAAAAAAACCACAGCAGCCAGCCACTGCCTGTCTGTTTCCGCCCGAACCCCCTCCAGCTCCGATCGTTTCTACCTCAGAGGGTCTTAAGGAAGCACACTTCCTTTAAATTCACCCATATGCAAATTTTAAGATGTGATTTGCATTTTAAAGTATTTAACTCCCCATATTTATTGGGCTCTGAGGCCTTGCTGATCATTGATTTATGTGCTTCCGGCAATCATATTTCCATATTTTGTGTGGTTTTTAACGACAGTAATAATTCAAATATGCAAAAAGTTGTTCTTTGAACGATATCTTTAATTATATCCTCAAAGCATCATTCCTTTTTGCTTCGTTTTTTTTTTTTTTTTTCCAGTGCTGAGATTGTCTTTGAATAAAAAAAAGGCTCAAGAATCATAAATGAGCGTGTGCAGAGAGACGTTGACGGGCCAGACTGGGGTCGGTTCAGTTACCTTGTGCACATGCAGCCGTCTTAGCGCGTTTCCTCGTCTGCGGAGCCACAAACAGACTCGGGGTGCTCTGCTGTACACGGACCCGCCTGACCTTGTCCCCACAGCCCTTTATTAATGCTGACATTCTTTCACCACAAATACAGTCTCAGATTGTGAAATTCGTCTCTTATACTCAACCAAAACCAAAAAAAGAAAAAAAATCACACTCATGAAAAAAAAAAAAGAAAAAAAACAAGGAGACCTTCCCCCTCTGTTTTGCCGCTAACACAGAAACTTTCTCTGTCACCTCTCCTTATTAGAGTTGTCAGAGTCGCCGCGTGCTCTTATGAAAGCCGTCACCCACCACATGATTAAAAGTGGCGGGTTCCCACCACCGTTTGGCCTATCAGCATCAGCCAGCAGCCGTCAAACGCGTCTGCAGCCCTCCTCGCCCATATTCCCTTTGTCACCTCGGCGTGGCGTGGAAACTTTTTACAATAATTGCTCAGCCGTACACGAGCCGGGCTGACTAATACATTAGATTAGTGGGTGTTTGGTCGCAAAAGGGGGGGGGAGGGAGGGGTGGTGTTTCATTATCTGGTAGGCTGGGTAGGCTGCGTACTGCGAGGGTCCATATGAAAATACAGGAAAGATTAATTCAGCCCGAGCCCCAACATTAGACCCCTGACCGTAAAGAGCGGCGCAGCAGCAGCCTCCTGCACCGGAAACGACAGCAGCATCGCACTGCAACGCATGTCAGAGCGCCGCATCCACATCCACAGCACAACAGCAACAGCATCGTACTGAGAAAAAAAAAAAACAAAACACTATATACAAATGAATGAATGAGCAGCAGCATTATTGTCCTTTAATCGTTTTGGGGTTTTTTACATTTTATATTTATTTCTTATTTTCATCAGTATCATACAACCCAATCTCCTCAAATGAGTGAAAACAACAGCCTGTGTTTGTGTCAGAATGTGTTTAGGTCTCTTAACAGATGCATTTTTCTCTGAATATCAGCCATTTTCACCAGCTTTTTTGGAAATGCATTTACTTTCAACTTCAGTTTATATGTAAGATGTTCCATGACAACGTCCTTTAACTGTTTATACCCTGCTTTTACACTTTTATATATTTGACTTTTAATCTGATTGTCTCTTTTAATCTTTTATAACATGTACTGACAGACCTCTGCATAATAACTCCTACACTAAAAAAAAAAGGTGCATCTAAAAACATGATAAAAAAAACCATTAAATCTGAGGACATTTACATTCTGAAAAAGCTGACATTTTCTTTTAAGGGTCAAAGGGATTCGTTTTTCACTATTTGATCAAAATGGCCAGACTATGTAAAACCTGTAATTGCTGTGAATTGAAATTATCTGTTTTGTGAAAGCATTTACAAGATATACATTCCTGTTTAGGTTTGTGTAAATGCACACACCATAAAGTGAAGAAGTGGAGTAAGCCTTCTCCTCCTGCCCACTTGTTATAATTGTTCCCTTTTTTCTTACCGGGGGAAAAAAAAAAAAAACTTGGATAAGCATCATTCTTTCTTCCACATTTGAGATGTGCTCATTGAGATGTACCTGTAAGGGAAATTTAGTATGTAATTGCTTTTCAAAATAAACAAAAAAATGACAAAAAAAAAAAAAAATCTGAGGAAAAAAGTAAATATGTGTCCAAGATTGCTGAATTTGGATTGTTAATTCTAGAAATAATCACGTCTACTGATGTATGAACATTTACAATCATAAATTAACTCTTAAAAGAAGATAAATTACCTAACACATCTAGATCTACTAGTTTTTTTTTGTCTTGGTAAGAACCAGATAATGTGCAGTGTTTGTACCTGAATGTGTCCAAATGACAAATAAAACTAATCTTATCTTATATATTTTTGCTGGACTTTTTTTTTTTCACCCCATCTCTGACCATGAGATCTGAATCCACTCTGCATTTCCTCTGACTCACACATAATCTGTTTTGTATTAAACCGTGCGTCCGGTTCCAACAGTCAGACTTAACACGAGGAATCAGGAATCATCAATTACACTTACACGACAAAGTGGTACATTAATTGAAATATATTATTTGTATATTACCGCAGCGTGATAATTATTAATCGCTGTAATTACCGTTATTCCTGTAATAATTTTCCCATTTTCTTTATAATTTGTATCATCAAAATACAGTGAGTGTGGGCGACGGTTTTCACAGCAAGCGGGTTTTGAATGCAGGGATGTAGAGAGGCTGAGTTCAGAACAAGCCAAACACATTAACACGGAGGCCCTTGGAGGATGCATTTCACCCCCATGTTTAACTATCGCTGCTGAGTCTTGCACCGAGTGCACGCAACATATGTTACAACCCCCCCACCCCCTGAGACTCCTGGCACACCACCCTCCACTCTGCAATTAAGCTTTAAGCCTGGCTTCAGATTTCTGCAGTGGCTTTAAAAATGATCAGCGTGGATCAGCGTTATTAAATTAAATTGATTTAATGTGATGTTTATGTCGCTGACACGTACCCGGATTTATCAACACGCGCAAACACGTCCCTACTTTTATCTTAAGGAGATTACAGACGGAGGATGGCAACAACCCGATTGTGGCACGTGAATATTTAATATTTAATATTTACATGCACAGAGAACATCCCGTGAGTATTAGTCCAAATCGGTCAATGAGGAGCTTGAAAGCTGATCGATTTACAAATAAAATAAAATAAAAATTTTAAAAAGCCCAGCGATAAAATCATTGCGGTACTTTTTGTAAAAGTGTATGAAGTCTGTTCCGAGGGAAAGAAATGTTTTAGTTTTATTTATTTATTTCTCTTTTTAAATCAGGATAAAGCAAATCAATTAGAGTCTGCTGAAAATCCCTCATCTAGTGTAGCAGAGCGGTGAAACAGAGTGTAAAACTATTCTCTCTCTCCCTCTCCAGAAAGGTTATCGCGTTGTATCTTATTGCCTTTACCTGCTCCTATTCACTGTGAACATGCACTGATTTGAATAAGCACTGCTCCAGAGGCTCTCTTATCAGATCCCAGACGGGTGTGCCAACACAGCAGTATCAGCTACAAACCATCTCTCTCCTCCGCCGCCCCCAAAAAATAAAATAATAATAAAGAAGAAAAAAAAAAAAATAAAAGGGTTAGAAGAAAAGAAAGAGAAATGAGAAGAAAAAGAAGAAGAGGAGGAGAAGGAGAGAGTGTTGGTGCATCTGGGATGTGTTGCCTGATAACACAATCTGGATATAATCACACCCGGGCTGGATATGCAAAAGTGGCCAAAAGAGGAAGGCACTTAATCCTTCTCTGGAAATGATTCCCTTTTTTCATTTTCTGATTTACACTTTTTTGCTTATTTTCTTATCCGCAATACATTCCCCCGCAGCTGCTCACCTACGGACTCGTCAATTTATTTCAAGTATAAAACGCGGGAGATAATGTAGTGAATTTTTAAGTGGCGCATTATTAAGAAAATCATTAAGTGCGTGTGATAAAAAAACAAATTGTAGATGCGCTAATGTGCAACCATTTCCCACTGAAGCCATGATATTTTAAAGGTTTCATTTCATTAATAGACTGTTTCCACACCGCGTCCACAGTTCCCTGCAGATGCACTGGGTTCCAGTTTGATGTTGTTGTTTGCTTTTTGCTCTACGAGGGGGGGCAGCGGCTCGGGGAAGGCATCAGTCAGGGGGGTTAGCCGGCGTGGTAGCAACATGACCTCAGAAAATGTATCCTGGTCGGGTAGGTTAAACAGAAAAACAGCCGCAAACAGACACGCACTCAGGCCATGCTCATTTCCCCGGTGCTCTTAACAGGCTAACCTGCTCTCTTCATTAGGCTGCTGTGGGGACTTATCACTGTGTAGTCTTTGTCCTTGCTGTAATTGCCCTCTCGGCATGTCAGCCCCCACCCAGCGCCACCGCCGCCGCAGCCCCTCTCCCAGCCCAGCTCCAGCCCAGCTCCAGCCCCCTGTGACAGGCCTGGTGAGACGGCGGCGGAGCGGGGAGCCTCTCCTGAGACCGGCTGATCGGCCCCTGAGGTCCAGCACGGAGAGGCTTGTCCTAGTTAAAGCAGCACCGGCAGGGACCCCCCCTCTCTGAGCTCCCACTGCCCCCGCTGCCACAAGCCCAGCCTCCAACTCTGCTCATTTAGACCTGCTCCGACACCCACTGTGGTCGTCCACCGTCACCAAACACACTCCAGGACTCACTTCACACACACACTCTCCACTTTCCAAAGTCCAACTCCTCTGAGCTCCGGAACATTCACAGCCTCGTCCTCTGCGGTCGCTTCATTATTCCTACCTACCGTTGGCTTGTAATCACAAATAAATCAGCTTGTTCCTAACAAACTTTAACTTTATTATTTGTTTTACACCACTTCTGGAATTTCCCACAAATCCGCACAATTACATGCAGAGCACATTCCAGCTGGATTTCCTCTAAAATGACAAATATCAATTGAGATAAATATTTAAAGAATCATTTATCTGAACATACCTTTCATCATAATGAACAGAATCTTAATTACATTGCTTTCATGTGAGATATCCACATGTACCACACACCAGGCACTCGCACTCTGCAAGTGAAATGTGTGGCGGCGGGTTTGTACAAGGTTGAATGGCGCCATCTAATGTTCAGGGAAAAGACTGCGGCTGCAAAGTGCTCAACACCAACTGTTCCAACATGGACTCAGAAGACACAAATTAGTGTTGTGGCTCCTCTGGAAGCCGGTGTAGTCTGTAAAAGTCCAAGTAATCAGATTCCGCTGGGGGGCTTGGCTCGGATGGCGGCTTTGAAATGACCATAAAAGTGTGCGGAGTGAACCCTAATGTGGAATTTAACAGTAGCAGACACAGAGCTATCAGTGTTGCAGCATAATCCTGACCTCTGTTTGTTTTGCTGAATAAACAGAATAAATGAATAAATGCTTCCTCTTCACACAGTGCACTCCACCTCATCACGCTCAACGTTTTTTTTTTTTTTTTGGTTTTTTTTTCCCCTGCAGGGTAAAGAACGTGTCAGCGTTTTCACGGACGGTTGCTGGGGTTCAGACGTTCGCCTCGGTCTGGGGGGGGTTCGGAGGCGGAGGGGTTAATGCGCTGCAGCATTAGCGCGGCGAATAAAGTACGGCTGACAACGGGGTCTCGTCCTTTTTGGCCACATGTCGCCTCCTCTTTCCCAGAGGCCGGACACTTGTGGATGTCTAACCGGAGGCGGAACAACCCCCCCCTCGTATTCTTTATATTATCGTACACAAAAAATTTAGCCCCGGTCAGCCCTTGTCAGAAGCTTTGCCGTAGTTTAGTGGCAACTGTGCTGATGAGAAGGTTCTAGTGGCAGCCCCACAGCCTGACGGTAACCCAACATCAGCCTCAGCACGACACCAGTAAACACTAATACACAAAGTACATGTGAAATGCAGGGAAGGATGAGGAGGGGAGGGGGTGGCGTTTTTACAACTTTGTTGCACCACATCTGAAATACAAACACATTAAAGTGGACACAGTGCCCCCCTCATTAAATACATAGTGCAAACATTATCAGTTGCATAAACACACAAAAAGAGCCCGGTGTCTTTGTGCATGTGCATCCACAGCCTTGGGAGTGTTTGGGAGGGGGGGTTATGTGTCCCGCGGGGCCTGAGACAGTGAGCTGTAGCTATAGCACACAGAGGATCCCAGTCAAGGACACAGGCAGCATCACTCACGCCACCATTATTTGCTCATATTTAAAGCTGGGAGGCACGGGGCCTACCTGAGGGATTGGACCCGGCACATGCAGAGGAGGACGGGGGGGGGGGGTGATTTCAGAGTCCGACGGGTGTGCTGAGCATCCGACAGCTAAAGGAGCCGCATCACAGGCACGAGAGAGGGAGGCAGAGGGAGTGACGGAGGGCTTTATATGTCAGCCCGGTGATACCAGCCTTTTTATGGGCGAATATTTTTCCTCTTGTCAGAGCCGGATAAGGAATCACCATAAGGTTGGGGAGCATGAATATTGCCCTTGAGGGCCCGGTGTGGCTGCTCCTGTTTATGGTTGACTAGCAATCAGCCACCGATTCAGGGCCCACAACCCCTCATCCATCCACGTCAGCAATTAATCAATTAAACGGGCAATAGGGAGGAGAGGAATGGGCGAGGTGTGTTAAGACAATAGCCTATTAGGGTTGATGTAATTTCATCACTAATGTCAGCCATTCATCACGGCATATTATCTACTTCGCATAGACAACGGTCAATATCAATTCATAAACCTGAGAATCATAGGGTATGTATGATATTAAGGCTAAAGAATGTGACCACATGATTGACTGCACTGACAAACCTGGAGTATGTTCCACTAAAATACGGAAAATTATGAAGCCAGGCCCCAGAAACATCTTAGTAGATCCACCCGTCACATTCAGGAACATGTGGGCCAGACTGAGTCAATGGGAATGTCACTGTCAAAAATTAAAGTTTCTCAAATACAGTTGCTGAAAAAATGATTAGACCATCAAAGTCATCAAAAATAATGGTAATGCAATCCAGTCCTAACTCCTGTGTGTATCATGTGACTAAAACGGCCACAAAAAGAAACATGGAATATCTAAAAGCATTGTTTTTGTCAGTACAGTGTCATAGATATTGATGGAAGAACTGATGTGATTTTGGTTATTATCTATAAAACCATGGAAAATGGATAGATATCAGCTCTGAAATTGAACTACTATCAGATATTTTTGTTGCTATCATTATATTTGATCAAAGAAATGTACCTTTAGTTGCATTAAAATGAACAAGAAATTGAAGGAAAACATAAGGCGTTTTAAGAATTTTTTTCCGCAACTGTAGGCTAATTTTTTAGCTTGAAAACTCTATTTGATGTGTGTGGTTCAGTTCTTTAGAATACCAGCACAGAGATGTTCATTTTGATGATGGACACTTGTTGTTGGAGGTTATATGGGATGAAGGAGGCTCATCGCTATCACATTTTTTGGAGCGGTCATAAATCATCCGTTTTTTGGAAGAAAACAAAACATTGACAAAGTGATTTGGGTCTTGGTTTCTTTTAAATGTTGAGACTATGTTCTGAGGTAAACACCCAGACTGTATAAGGATTCTGTAAAAAAAAAAATATCTGTTGAATATTATGTTAGTTGCTAGCAAGAAAGTAAATGCCAGAAAACTATGACTGACAAATGACCCATATCAGAAGACTGGACAGAACCGGTTAAAGAAATTTACAAGATGAAGAAACTTTATCTTGATGGAGAAACTGTTTAGCTGCAATATTACTGTTATTTTTATTATTATTACAGTTCTGTTGTTCAAAAGAAAAGAAAAGAAAAGAAAAGAAAAGAAAAGAAAAGAAGAGTATGAAAACAAGAAGTGAAGGCACTGGAGATAAACACAGGAAAATACAGAAATTATTTTGTTCTTGTTTGAAAAGAAAAAAAGAAAAATGTTATCCATGCATGTGGATGTGAAACATGTATATTCTCTATTTGAAAATAAAAAAAGAACTATTTTATGGAACTGTTTACAAAATTTTAGTATTACTTGTAGAAAAAAACCCAGATTTAACTGATTCTGTAAAGTTATACTTCTGACATGTATGTAAATGCACGACTGACTTGAATCCATAAAAACCTAAATCATCTACCACTATTAAATGTTTAATACCTCTTGATCCATTAATCCTATTAATACATGTCAATAATTGGTGTAAAAGACAGTTACTCATCTTTTCATGGTCATCAGATATGACCCATCTGGACGATCAGAGGCTCCATAGTTACCATGGAAACACTGTCATCTTCTACAACATTGATTCCTGTTGTTGATATCCTGTGGTGGCGTGCCTGTGATGTAAATTCTACATGAGGCGAAAACACTTTTGCGTTTTCAACTGTGGCTACCAGATCCGTACCCAGAAACCGGATTGGTCCCCCACATGTATGAAGCACAGAGAAACGCATCTACATCCTTTCACGTGTTTTGCTTTTCATGTGCTTTTCATGACAGTTTGGACATTTAAATATCTACATCCCCAGCATTGTGGCGTCTTTTCTCTGGTGTCCTTTGCTCAGGTGAAAGAATCAATTCCTTGTCTTTTCTCCAACAGTTGCAGGATTAGCTCCTCAACGAAGACAATGTTCAATCCAGTGTTGGACGCTCAGACCACGATTCCAGTTGTTCCTTTAATTGTGATCAAATCCTACTTCAATAAAAGACATTCCGTATGAAGAGACTAATATGAAAAATACAGATGAACAGCCCTCCACCCATGCACGCCTCTGGATTATTTTAACACAAATGGAGAACAACAAAAAAAACTTGTTCAATGTTTCGTTTTTTTGTATTGTTTTTCCAATACTACCAAGATCCACTAAAAAGTAAGAATATTAATTAATCACATTAATATCTTAGGCAGAAATTATTATTAACTGACAACTTCATTCAACTTGTTTTATACTTTCTCTGCTGTTCATAATATAATGGGAAAAAATTGTCACTCAAATTCTGAACATGAAGCTACAGATGTAACGTGAAGCTACAGAAACTGATGTGAATGTCATGCAATGGTGGCATGTTATCTTTATATATTATGTATTATATTAACAGTTACATGCAGAATCAGCTGTAAATGACAACATTGAATAACGGATTTGACGTTATTTCATGCATTGTGGGGTACCGATCCGGTTTCCGAGTACAACTCGGGTAGCAACATCAACCCTTTAGACCAGGGGTTTCAAACTCATTTTAGTTCAGGGGCTGCATTCAGCCAAATTTGATCTGAAGCAGGCCGAACCAAAAAAAATAATACCAGAAAAATATATAAATAATGATAATTTCAAACTTTCCTCTATGTTTTACAGCAAAAAAATAAATAAAATAAATTATACCATGAAAATGTTTACATTTACCAACTATCCGTTAAATCAATGTGAATAACATGAACTGAAATTTCTCAAGAAAACAACGTTCAATTTTTATATCTTAGTTTAATTTTTAAAAAGATCATAGTGGATCTACAAATATACAAAACATTTAATAGAATATTGGTAAACTTGAACTTAAAATATTTCAAAATGTTAATATTTGTTCATATTATGTGTTTTTTGTGAAATGATAGTTTGTTTTTGTAAATAAATAAATACAGTAAAATGACATAAAAGTTCTGAGTATTTCTAAGTTATTTTGATGGTATTGATCTGACCCACTTGGGATTAAATTGGTCTGTTTGTGGAACCTGAACTAAAGTGATTAATATCTTCAGTGTAATTTTTGCATTAAATTCCTCCTGCAGACCGGATTGGACCCTTTGGTCGCATGTGGCCCCTGGGCCGCATGTTTGAGACCCCTGCTTTAGACGGTGATGCCAGTGGAGCGTTTTTAAGATTTCCACTCTGGAAGCCGGTTTCACTATTTTGCGTTTTTAACCCCCTTTAAAAAAATGCTGTTATCGTTGAAAACAAAAGCCACATCTGATCACATATTTTGTGGTTTTCACCTTCGGCGTTGTGATGTAAACGGGGCCTTGGTTCAAACAGAGCCTATTGAACAGGAACCGCGTCCCCAGTGGATCTGCCCATGAGTTTAGTTCTGAGTGGTGGTATGACTGATAGTAACCGCGGCGCTGCCAAGGACGGAAGTTACGGAAATAAAAATAATACTGAAATGAAAATAATTATTTGTGAATCCACGGAACAAAACCCACCGTGGCTCCTCAGTGGCCCCCGGGTCCCGCTTTGGGAACCACCGCCATGAGACTGTTCTCCCAACGATGAGGTTGTATCATCGTGTGTGTGTGTGTGTGTGTGTGTGTGTGTTTGTGTGTCAGAGTGTGTAGATAGACGGGCTTGTGTAGGAGGAGGGTTGTGCGTTATGGGCCCGGTATGAGCATGTGTGGGCCACACCACATGTGCTACACAAAGTGAGAACAGTATTTGGCGCTCCAACTGATATGAAGGCTTGTATCACTAACAATATTTCCTGGACTGAAGCCACTGACAGCTGACAGTTTGTGCCAGTATTTCATAACTTTAAATGTCAACCGTTTTAAGGGCCAAAATATCTGAAAACTTTCAACTACTCAGTAATTCTGTGTGAATGCGCTCTGTGTTCTGGAGGGGATCTGAGCACTTCCTGTACATACGGACCATGACGCGTTGGTCGAGTTTACGCTGGTTCAGTTTTAGACTCAGACCGTCATCAACAGTCACAGTCGTGTCATTACTGAACTTTAAACTATCGACCTCTGATGTGACTCTAACACCTTATTTTATTAATGGAAGGTTAATTTCACTGTCACTGCATTTGTACATGTTTTTTACATTTCTATGGTTTTATACATCACTATAGTTTTTGCACATATGGTACTGTTTAGTTTACAGCTGTATATTCCTGTTCTTATTCCTTTATTATTTTATAGTTTATTTGCACCGCTGTACTATTTTATTGCCCATTTTTTAAATTAACTTCTAATTTATTACGTATAGTGTTTATCATTGTATTCTATAGTTAATGTTTCATATTTTATTTCGAATCTTTCTGTCAGATGGTATTTTTTTATTGTTCATTTTTTTGTTCATTGCTTTGGTCTTTTTGTTCACTGTTAGTTTTTATGTTTATTTTGTCCATTTTCTTGTGTCTTTTGTTTGGCATTTATTCATTTTGTCTTGTTTTGTTCATTTTTCACTAATTTTGCAACTTGCTTTTTGTCTTTACTCATGATGCTGACATTTTTTCCCCTTATTTTGTTAAATCATTTTCACTGTTTTATTAATTTCATCAATTATCCATTTATCAATATGACATCATTTTTTTCTTGCCGTTTTCATTCATTTTTCAGTAATTGTTCAGTTTATTTTTAGTTTTTGCTCATTTTAATGTTCATATTTGTCTGTTTTTCCCCTTATTCTCTTATTTTTGTTAACTTTTAAATCTACCCATCTACTTATCTATTACTAGGTTGTTCTTTTAACTTATAGTGGTGTTTTAATAGCCCAGTGATTGCTGCGGTTGTAATTTCCTGCCAAAGGAAGCTTTAACTTAGAGTTAAATGTACAGTTCTAAAGCCACATTACAAGACAGTACCATTAATAGCAATAATTATTACTTATTGATTACATGGGACAAAATGCATAGTCTACATCTCAACACAAACTGAGAAACTCAGTCCCACAGTCCTGTTGTTTTCCAGTTTCCTCCTTGTTCTTACAGATGATTGTTCGAGCCTGGATCTGATTCAAGATTCAAGAGGGTTTATTGTCATTGTGAAAACTTACATACTCAAATATATACTCTGATAATCGTGCATCAAACGAGATCTAAAAGCTAAATTTATGTGTGAAAAGTGTATTCTCTACCCATCAGACTAAGGTTACCGTTTTGTTTGATTGTTTTCGGTGACTGTTAAACTTTTACATCACTTTAAAACCTGCATTAAAGACATGTTAAAGGCCTACAGTTCAGATTGTTGGGTTTCAGACCTTTTTACGAACCTGTGGCACCCTGGCTGATTGTTGCCGATACACTGGGCTTGTAAGACCCGTTATACAAACTATATAATGCAAATTAATTAGACTGGACCTAACTGCTCATCATAATCCACGTGTAATTGTTTGGAATCTGTTCAAAGTGTGCCATTAGACTTAGGGCTTTCCACTTACTACCAGTGTAGTGTTGATTAATTCTCCAATAAACACGGCGCATAATCAAACAAACTGCATCGTATCCATCATATCAGTGGGACGGCAGCGACTGGCCCGCGTCCAGGTTCCAACAGAAGGCCCATACATAACCCCGCGTACGGGTCTGATGCTACTAACAGCTTCAGTCAGACACAAAGAGCCTCCCTCCACCCAGGCCAACGTTTCCCCAACACTCCCAGCAGGTACATCAGCTCAATTATGATGATGGCAATGACTGATTGCATTTTACCTCTCCCCTGTTCCCCCAATAAGTCTGGCCATCACACACAGAGAGCGACGCAAGACGAGGAGGGGAGAGAGAGAGCGACAGCGGCATCATCTCCGGTGAGCTACAAGCGTTCCAGATGCCAGTCTCCGGGACGGTATCAAACATCTCGGTGGCAGACTCGCCATGAAAATAATCTATACCTACAGGAAGTCAATTAAAAAGTGCCAGGGGAGATTAAGAGCAGCGTGACAGCTTTTCGTCAGGCCACGGGTTTGTCTGGGAGAACCAGCGTGTTGCTCGTCTGAGGTAAAGTGTGTGTCGGCGCATGGGTAACGCAGGTGGCGGCGGCGGCGGCGGAGGGAGGAGGCCGCTGCCGAACACCCTTAAAAGCCCCCTTATGAATATTAAAAAGGCCCTTGGCAGACGGCGGCTCTGCCACAAGTTTGCAAACCAGCGTAATGTGTGTGTTTGCGGCGGGTAAAGGTTCAGTCCGGATATCAATTAAATCAAGGCTTGTCAGTGTGATGGGCCTCTCAATGGAGGGACAGCCCATTCCCCTCTACACATCAGCTCAGCTTTGTGTCAACCATCCATCTCTCATCCTCCCCGTCGCTTCCTCCCGCCGTTGCCATCTTTATCAGCCCCCCCTCCCTCCCCTCCCCTTCCTCTCCCTCTC
>JAPTGZ010000009.1:32127955-32139056 GCA_029814645.1 Fowleria isostigma | reverse complement strand
GGGGGGGGGGGGGGTGGGGGGGGGGGGAGGCACAGCGCCACTGCCTCCTCCTCCACACGGAAGGAAAACTTAGCACGGCGCAAACTTTTTTATTTTTGTGTTACCAGAAAACGACGGTTGTTTAAACTTTTCGCCATAAACTAAATTAATTCATTCATATAGACGTTAAAGTAAATAATCTGTGTTCATTTTAGAGTTGATGGACATTAGGGCTGGGAATCTCAGGGTACCGCATGATACGATACGCAATACATGGCCAACGATAACAATAAAATGTTGATATTACGATACCGCGATTACCGATAAATTCCCCTAAATAACCTACGATGTATCCGTCAGCTTATAGGGGTGAAATAAAAACAAACAAAATAAGTGAATGTCATTGTTTATATTTTTATCATAATTTAACCAGAGTACAAACCGTAATAGTGTAAAAATGATGACAGTTTTACTTCAACAGAACTGGAAACAGGATTTTTATGTGTCTGACAAAGAGTGACACTATTTTAAACATCGTTTTATGGCTCACATATACAAGCTACTTTTAACTGGTGTGTTATCTGTACCCATTATAAGCTTACATGCTGTTATAACCCCCCTGACCAACCTGAATGGATGTGTCAGATACAGCTCACTGAAGGTTAGGATTATGTGAACTGGAGATCTTGGCATACATTTACCTCCATCAAATGGCTTTGAATAACAGGTGAATGGTAGAGAATGTGTAGTTTATAACACAACAAATGGCATAAGAACTAGTGTGACAACACTGCTCCATCAGATCAGTCTCATTTTAAACTCATCCAGAAAACATGTCGTCTAATATCTCTGCATGTACATGTTTGTTGTGGCACCCGTGTGTCGTATTTTCGTAGACAGTTTGTATTTGGTACATACTGTAAAGTCCTTGTCCATCTTTGTTCCATCTGCATAGAAAAGATATAGTCAGTACACACTTTGGATCTCAACCATGCTGGTGCATGTGTCAGTTTAACGTCACTGCTCATACATATTAACGCCGTTGTTCATTTCTTCTTCTTCTGTGATTTCCACCCAATTTTCAGGCACTCAAATGAGGAGTGCCCCCTGGAGGACATGTAAAACAGTGACTAGACTCACTAAGGATGAAGTGAAGTGAAAGTGAAAGAAGTTTATAGCGGCTATATCAGAAAAATAATGGCCTTAAAAAATTTTAAATAATAAAAAAATAAATAAATAAATAGAAACACAGCGAGTGCATTGATAATCGATCGTAAGATTAAATTTTGCAATAGTTTGCCGTATCGATATTTTGTCACATTCCCAATGGACATCATATACATGAAATCTACCCTAAATTTTGAAAACAGATTGTGGGAAAAAATAGGTTGTATTTATTTCTTTTCTAATATATAGATTTAATATTTGTAACAAAAACACTGAATGGGTGTAAACAGATTGCAGTAAGGGTTATGGGATTGGAATCAGTAACAGGTCTTAATCACAGATTCAGATAGATTTGTAATATCTACTTGTACATTTGTGGAACGCATGACTGGAAAATATACTTTTGTGCTCGTCAACATGTTTTGTGTTTTAATATACCTTAAATAAACCTTTTTAGTTTTTTTTCAAATTTGGTGATTTATTGGGGGTGGGTCACTTTTCCATAGGGGAGGTCAGAATTCTATTTTCTTTTTTAAAATGTGGTTGTTTTGTGTGTTTTATTTTTTAACATTTGATTTTTAGATTTTTTTTTTTTCTATTTTCTTTTAAATCCAGCCTGTTGCATCACTGTAAAATGTTTAATGGGAAAAAAGAAAGAAAAAACTATAAAAAGTGAATTATATTTTTTTTAAAAAGGGAGGGAGGGAGGGAAGGGAAGCACAACACCGCCTCCTCCTCCGCACAGAAGGAAAACTTTAGCACGGAGCAAACTTTTTTGTGTGTGACCAGAAAGCGCCGGTTGTTAAGTTTTGTTCAAATTCCTGAAGTGACACTAGGAAGCAGCAGCTTATGACCCATAATCATAAAGCGTGGGTCCACAGGAGGACCATCCACGACGTCCATGATAGTGTTAATGCTGCTAAGGCCGAGGCTGAGATATTAAACCAATGCCTCAAAGCATTTAGACTGTTTATGCATAATTTAACACCTACAACAGCACTGGATGTCCGCTGCATCTTTGGGGAGGATGAGAGTGGATGCGGGGAGGGTGGAAATGCTGAATCCAGGGCCCTTCTGGTCCAGGAGATGATTGAGGAGAGGAGGAGGAGGCTCATTAAGTGGCCGGGCCCCACTGTGGACAAAACATGCCAGGAGGAAATGCAAAGAATCTGCCGTCTCACACGCCGGAGGAAATTTTTTTTTTTCTTCAACCAATTAAATATGAAGAATCTTATCTTGCATGCTAACAGCCAATTTGTGTTTCTCTGCTGTTTTTGGGCCATAAGAGTTATTTATAGGCAAATTAAGATGCATCAATCTGTTTTAAAGTAAAGACACAGGTGGGATGGATGAGCAGAAATGCACAGAAACACAGGAAGTAAAAGGGAAGCCCAGACAGAAAGCCTATAAGGCGTTAGTGCCCATGAGCGAGGAGCTGACCGGCCCACTCACGTTTGATTGACAGGTCGGTCAAGGGTTCCAATCTGTCCTGGCCCTACATTTGCATTTGTTAATTAAATGCCACAACAATATGATCTTTAACTATCAATGCCCCCCCCCTTACAGGCTCCTGAAACAGACAAATGAAAGCGGGATGAGGCTAAAGTGAGGTGGACAGCCGAGGTGCAGCGCGTGGATCTGTCGGTGTCTTCAGCGCCGAGGTAATCGTCTATTCTGGACGTTTAACCACGACCAGGTTTTACTGAGAAGACGAAGGAGCTGACGCTACAGCTACATAAACACCAAGATACAATACAGACACGAATAACACGATTAAATACAAACACAAATACCGCAATTAAATACAGACACAAATACCACGATAAAATTCAGACACAACTACCATGGCAACGCAGGGACAAAGAGTCAGAAAATAGAACAGAGTAAAATAGGAATAGGAAAGAATAGAATAGAACAGACTAGAAAAAAATAGACTAGACTAAACCAAAATAGAACAGAATAGAAATAGAATAGATTAAAATAAAATAGAATAAAAAAGAATAGAGTAGAATAGAGTAGAATAGAACATAGTAGAGTAGAACAGAATAGAATAGTGTAGAATAGAACAGAATGGAGTAGAATAGAATAGAATAGAATAGAATAGAATAGAATAGAATAGAATAGAATAGAATAGAATAGATCTTTATTGTCACTGTCACAGAACCTATTAAAATCTATTTATCAGCAAAAACACTTGGTGCAAAAAAACTGTACAAAAATATCACAAAATACTGAAAATGTATGCAAGTGCAAAAAGCAACAGGATAGAATATTAAATATGCACTGTGTTTCTTGTGGAACTGATCTCTTGGTGTGGTGGTGTGCCATGGGGGGGGTCTGTTCTCCATTTTTAAAGGAAAGAAAATAACTACACTGCAACAGGATTTAATAATTTAATAATAACATTTAATGATGAAAATAGTATTAATTATTGAGTCATGGGATTAATAAAGTATCTATCTATCTATCTATCTATCTATGATACTCGCAGTGACACAGTCATCTGCAGAATGACTCTGAACGCCTCTGTCAATGCACTTTGGGGAGTTTGTCCAAGTAGAGGTAGTGTCACATATGGATAAATGGGCAGAACACAGTGAGTTTGGTAAATTCAAATATGTTTTCATTCTTTCTTTATAATATGTAGAAAAAACACACCCGCAGTCACACTGTCCAACTTTACAGTCTAATGTTTTTTTTTGGTGTTTTTTTTTTTTTTATCAAATTCCTTATCTTTACCATCTTCTTTCATCTTTATTCCGTATCGTGAGCCTTGTATCATATTTTGTATCGTTTAGTGAGATGACTATTTCGTTACATCCCATCATTTACAGTCATTTCTATGTTTGGGGGTGTTTGGTCCTCATTTTATTTTTTATTCTTTTTATTTTATTTTATCCTTTATTTATCCAAGAAGACAAGCTCATTGAGAATAAAAATCTAATTTTCAAGAGTGTTTTGGCCAAGACAGCAGCAGCAGCAGAAGTTACACAAAATAGAAATCACAGTTATTTGAGGGAAACAGGAGGAAAAACGCACTTAAGGCAAAAGAAGCTGTTGTACTGTATGTTACGTTATTTGTATATTTGGACACTGCATCCATGGAGGCTGCCATTGTTGTTTCTCGGGCTGTGACGTCAGATCTCATAACTCAGAGTACATCTATCTAGTAGGAGTTCACGGGTGGGAAGTTATGGGTTTGACTGCCGTTCCAGTGCACCGTCACTGGTAGAGGGTTGGAAAAAGCACAGGTTAAGGGTTGCCTGGAACGCAGCATAAAGTAGTACAAAAACTACTGAAATACACAGCAGCTAACTCCACACTACAAATGAGAAGTATGCAACAAATTAAAGAAAACTAGATTTTATATTGTTAATAAAGCTGCCCCGTCATCGTCTTGTGTTAATTGCGATGATAAATGCTGATTACAAACATCCCAAAAACTGTTTCGTTAAGTGAAATGTTGCCCTGTCATTAGTATCCGCGGGAGAACGCCGAGCTTAATCGCACAATGATCTCACTTTTCTAGGTCGCGCAAAACAAAACCGGTAATCGCGTTCCACCTGAAACATGGCCCGCCATTAGTAACATGCTTTAGTTTCAGATTAAGGACACGCCGTCAAACGTGGAAAGTTTAGGAAGGGGAGCACGCTGTATGTATGGCTGTGGCCTTAATGAGTGTGTTTCTGGGGGTTTCTTTGTGTTTGCTGCTCTTTAGTCAAGACGAGGGATGGCCCGGTGATCAGTCAGGACTGAAAGCACACACCGGGCCGATTTGTCAGCGGCGCCCGCCACTGGCAGCTCGCAGCTCCTCCATCCGCATGATTTGTGAAACCGGGGCTTGTATTTAGTAGTCCCATTTAAAGGCATATTGGAGAACGCTTGGGTCTGAGGCGTGCACGTGGGCGTGTGTGTGTGCGCCGCTCGGTCGCAGCCCAGCACACGGGCTTCACTTGGGAGAAGGGCTTTTCAGCTGGAGGGCTGGTGAAACATGAGCCTTTCCTCTCATTAAAGGAGAAGCTGTGTTTAAACCAAAGCTTGTTTGCTCCTGCTGTAATATGTTTGCGTACATCAGCGGGAGCAAATAAACACGTTGGCTCCGCTCGGCTTTAGAAGAACAAAATCGGCCCGCGACTGAACTAAATGGAACGGTTTACACAGAATTACACAGAGGGAGAAACTAATAACTCTACATATGTCTTCATCTGAGTGCCGCGTGTACAGCACAACACAGAAGCTCCGTTGCACAAAGCTGGAAATCCCACAATTTACTCTATTCCCCGACTGCATGTTAAACAGCTTAACACGTCTATTTGAACATGGCACCGCAGCGAGGAGGTCTACCACGGGAATGGAACACGCTCCGCACAACATATGGTTCACATGTAGGGGGTACGCGATCCTGGGATGGATACTGTACGCACCGCTGGATATTTATAGGGCTGTGGTTACCTACATAAACTTCCAATTAGGATTATTTGCACAGCTGAAACAATGACGGCCAAACCAAACCCATAGTGTGAAGAAGGAGTTGACCAGGAGGAAAACAGTTGAAGGCCGTTGACAGACTCAGTTTGACCAGTGACAGACATCTGGTGTACCAGTTATATCAGAACATGTCAAATCCTATTAAACGAATATTTATACTACACACATGACATCCATTATACAGCTCTGAGCCTCTGGAACGACGCCGATAAAAGATTAAAATCCTCTTAAATCATACAAATTAATACTCACTAACTTCACAGCAGAGTTACCCAAGTCATCCACAAATGGACAAAAGTATGTGGACACGGTGAATTCAGGTGTCTGTTTTCTAAAAGGGGTCTGGGATACAAAGCAAGAATGACTAATGTCAGAATATAGGTTTATATTAATATCACTGTGTTGGTTAGTTCAAGTTAAATTGTTATATTTGCTTCCAAAGTGAAAAAAGACAAAAATAATACTGATTATGTTTATTTTGGCAATTATTTTGATATTTTTTACTCCTTATTTGATTATTTTGTTCATTTTGTTATTATTTTGTTGATTATGTTAATTTTTTTTTCATATTTTTTGATTATTCTGTTCATTTGGTTGATTATTTTGTCTTTTTTACTCTTTTTTTTTTGATAAACCATAACCAAACTAACCAATGCAATAACATTTAGCCCAATAAAAAAAACTATATTCTGACATCAGTCATTACTGTTTAGTATCCCAGACCGGTTAAAAAAAGAAACACCTGAATTCAGCGTGTCCACATACTTTAATCCATATAGTTTACATACAACTATATTTTCATTGATTTATTCATTTTCTTGATTATTCTATCCATTTTTGTTCATTTTGTAGGTTTTTTTTCAATCATTCTGGGTTTTTTGACAAATATTTATTGTTATTATTATGTTTATTTTGTTGATTATAATTATTTGTCAAATATTTAGATCTTTTTTACCTCTTATTGATTATTTGTTCTTTTTGTTGATCATTATATTCATTTTCTCATTTTCACTCATTTTTTTATTACTTTGTTAATTTTGTTGATTATTACCTTCATTTTATTGATTATTTAGGTCTTTTTAAATTATTTTTTGGATAAAACACTGCAGTAATATTAATCCGTTAATATAAAACTATATTCTGACATTAGTCAATCTTGTTTTTGTATCTCAGACCGATGTTAGAAAACAAACACCTGAACTCAACATGTCTACATATTTTTGTATTTGTGTACGACTTAGACAGTTATGTTATGAGGCCAACTCTATTTATTCAACAACACACATCATCGCAGCCCCGCTTTAGACGAGCCCGTTTCATTTCTCGTTCACAGGTGGCGTTTTGTAGAAATCCGCTAAAACCCTGAGGACAAACTGGCCTGTGAGCAAAGTATTTGGATAAAAGCTCAGCAGTTGGCTGATGATCCGATCACCTCCGACTCCAAAACTGAAAAGTAAGACGCACCACCAGCGCTCGCATTCTACCTTTGATACCAGAAAGTGTGAATAAAAGTTGTTATCCTTCCAACTCACCCGCAGATGTCACATTTGTACTCTCTCATGCCGAGGTGTCTCTTCACGTGGTTCCTGGCGTCTCCCAGCTGAGCCGTCGCAAAGTTGCAGATCTTACACATGAAGGGTTTGGATCCTGCACAACAGAGAGAGAGTCCATACAACAATAATATTACATCTGAAAGAAACAAGTGGCAGTCTTAATAAAACATGACTGCATAACAGCAGGGCCTGATTTGATTTCACATCCTGTGTCATTTTTCAATGCCAGACACATAGACTGTTATTAGTTCATCCTACTTCACAGCCGCAGAACGACTGAATTATCCAAACAGATGCCCTTACTCCAGTCCCCATAAAAACTACAGTCACACTTCAAGTGCCAGGCGTCTCCTCCATCACTCTACTCTTGTCAGTCTCCTTCATCTGGTACCTACTTCTTTGCCTGCGGATGCGTAAATTGGATTCCAAAGGTCAGGGCGAATACGTAAATCAATTCTGTGTGCTCACTACCTCCCATTCCATCATTAAAGCGCTAATCACTCTGGCGGGCTTCGCAGGGAGGTTTCTCCCTAATTATTGTCATTAATAAGTCCAGAGGGCGGGGTAGCATTTGAGAGAGTGGCAACGCCGCTGCCTGCCATTTGTCATTTAAGAGTAAAGCTGCGAGGGCTGGTGTGGGTTCTATCTGTGAATCGCAAACACCGACAGACTCCAGTGGAGACGAGAGGATGCAACAGAAACGGGAGCGTCAAAGTCAGTTTAGTTCAGGAGACACACGACCTGGAACAGTTAACATTCAACAGACATAAGTCACATCACACAGTTAGAAATTCAAGTACTTTTCAAACCTTGAACAGGGTTCCTACAGGTTTCTACAGGTTACATTTAAGACCTTTTTAAGATTACTCCAGAGTTTATTGCTCATTTCAAAGCCACACTGGCAAAAATTCCTGACTTTTACAATTTAGGAAAATGCATTTATTTACTCCAATGCCTTGATTCAGTAGGGGTGGAATGAAACAGTCAACTCACAAAACAATATGAAACATGATACAGGGCTCATGATACGAAACAAATATTAAATAAGATCACCTGATGAAGATAACAAATTTGATGAAAAACCGTGACTATAAAGATAGTGTGACTGGGTGTGTTTGTTCTACATATTATAAAGAAAGAATGAAAACAATTAATTTACCAACCTACCTGGTTCTTTTTATTATTTATTAAACATAAATGACAATGTCATGAAAACTTTTGACAGCTGGCAGTGGGAGGAGCTTTTTTTTTGTCTTTATAGGCAGTGGGAGGAGCTTCTCTTTTGTCTCAGTGGGCAGTGGGAGAAGCTTCTCTTTTGTCTCAGTGAGCAGTGGGAGGAGCTTCTCTTGTCTCAGTGGGCAGTGGGAGGAGCTTCTCTTTGTAGTGTCATTGCAAATAATCCATCATGTTTATTTTTCTGATCTACTGTACACATTTCCTTGTACTCGTGTGTCAGAGTATTATATGTGTGTTGAGTCTAAAGACACTTCTCTGTCTGCTGTCTATCACTGAGGGGCGGGGCTGCCGAGGATTGTCTCGTCCAGGGCAAATCAAACTGGACCGAACGGTACACAGTTTTCCCAAGTACTATTTCATCCCTAGCATCCACGATTTTTTTGTCGCTTCCATTTTCACATGAAGTGACAGCGCTGCTACAGTCAACCAGAGGGTCAGAAATCATCAGTCTCAGGGGCCTTCACGTTCTTGAAACTGTTTTGTTTTGTTTATTTTACTTGATTTGTATGTCATGCGTCTTTGAATTTTACTTTGTCACTTTTTTATTCCACAAAATTTTCAAAATTTCATTACTTCCCAACCGTTCAGTCATTTCTCACCGAGGGCTGCAAAGTTAGTGATAATCAGCTCTTAATTTCAATATTGACAGATAGAAACAGGTCAAACTTAGTCAGTCATAAAAAAATTTTTTTCCTTAAAAGCAGTAGTTCTCATCGCCCTGCCCCACAGTTTGAGGTAGAACTGCAGAATATATCATTTGAGCATTGTCATCCCAAAGTACGTGTGCACAATAGTCACATCCCAGATCCTGCAAAGTAGGAGGAAAAAGAACTCAACATGTTCTCATGTAATTTCAAGGGTACCTGACACTGCACACAGTGATCCACCAAACACAATAGTTCTTAATCAGTTTGGAGTGAGTCGCTGGAAACAACATTGATAAATGAGCAACAAACAAGAAAAAAAAAAAATCACCAAAAATGAAAAGACTTGGTACCAAAAGGAAAAGCAGCATCAGGTATCAGGAATTATTTTGGCTACAAAAAGGATGATATGGAAACATGTGTTCTGTGTCTATAGTGCCTTGCACCTGTTTCCACAAAAAGACATAACACAACTAATTTGTTTGACCATTTACATCAACACCACACAGATATTATTTACTCCTGAGTATTATTCATATCACAATATATATTGCAAAATAGAGGTGTGAAAAATATCGATACAGCAATATATTGGATACTTTGACCTCCACTAAAATATCAATATTTCAACCCTAAATATCAATTTTTTGAAAAAACAAAAAGAAGAATTTCTTTGCAAGATTAGTTTAATTCACAGCAGTGTAAGTGACAAACATGATGTACTTCATGCTTAATGCACTTTGTTTAAATGCACTTTAAGAGATGCACTTTATGTTAAGTGTATGCATTGTATGTAACTGCATTTGACTAATTATTTCAAAAACAATAAAATGGAAAAGTTGTTTTCAATCAAATAGTTTCGACTTAATTTGTCCTTTCAATTTTGTGAAGTATTACGTGATTTACATTTACATCATCTCTATTTTTTCTTAGTTAACTGTGTAGAATATTGCAATACATCACAATATTGTGATATCATGATGTATCGTGATACTATCGTATTGTGATCCAAGTATCATGATGCGTATCGTATCGTGAGGTTCTTGCCAATACTCACCCCTATCACAGGGTTAAAAAAATTGCAATGCCAGTTTTTTTCCGGTATTGTGCAGCTCTAGTTTGACAAACACTGCCTTAAAGAAAAGTGCATGACATCACTAACAACCTTAATCATCGACCAATTTTGCCGTCGGATATTCGTCAACTAGTCGACTGGTGGTTGCGGCCGTACTCGTGTTGATGAAAAAGTCCAAGTTTCTTGAACCATACTTTAAACTGGGGAAAATAAATCTGCATTTCCACATACATATGCATCTGGTAAAACAGAGCATATCTTTTTTGTCAGCCTTTGCCAAAATGAGGCCAGCGTCAGTGTGACACTCCGATCTAAGTGGCAGCCTGGTATTAGATCCACGTACGCATCTTTGAGCAAACCTTCACCCTCTCCCAGCTGAGATCCCCAGATATTCTACAATATTTATTCCAGGGGCAGCCGCTGATTTGATTAAGCACTTTGTGTAGATTACTAATTCGTTCATACACGGTTCACTTGCTGTGAGCTGCAAGTACGACACATCGAATTTTAAGCCAGTAACGAAGATTGAAAGGCAAGCCTGTGCTAACAAGGCCCATAAACACAGGGGGCGAGGCGGTGCAGGGTGGGGGGGTGGGGTGAGGGTGGGGGTCCACGAGCAGGCCCCGAAGTACACCACCCGCACGAAATCACTCAACACAGTCAAAAAGGCACACACAAGCAGAAATAAACACACGACGGAGCGACGCGTAACCGCGATTCACACTTAAATATGCAGACGACTGTCACACACGCACACTTAAAAGAACGGCGTCATCAACACCGTTCAAAAACCCCCAAGACAAGACGAGCACCCCCGTCACACATCAACGTTCAGAGCCCAGAGTTACACCTATGGATGCGCATTAAAGTCATCTGCGGACAAACAGAAGGAGACACAATCACTCCCTCCTTCTCACTCACAGAAGCTAAAGTTGAGGTGAGAGGGAGGCGGGGGAGGG
>JAPTGZ010000009.1:32108894-32119244 GCA_029814645.1 Fowleria isostigma | reverse complement strand
CATTTGGACAGGAGTAAAATGTCGGATCACTTCCAAAATCTAATCGATTGTTCCTTGTGTCATTTCCATCATGTTCTGAAAATTTCATCCAAATCCGTCAGTTGTTATTGTGTAAAGTTGCTAACAGACAGACAAACAAACACCAGTAAAAACATAACCTCCTTGGTGGAGGTAGTAACTCTAGATGGAGTTGCCAAATCTTGTTACCACCTCCCACCAATAGGTGGCAGACATGTGCCCCTTCAATCTTAACACCATTTCAGGGCACGTTTCTATACAAAGTTGAGAAGAAAATGGCCCCGAGCTGGTTTAGAAAGTAATGATGATGAAGTTATAGTTTTGATAAATAAGGACAGATTTGGTTAAAAAAAAAAGTTACTAAAACTAACTGCATTTTACTTTCTACTAATGTTTAAGTTTATTTGGTTTAAGGACAATATGACAAAAAAAAAAAAAAACAACTTCAAAGAAAACTTCCATTTAAATTTATGTTCAAAGTTCAATTTTACTAAATGTTACACAATCCAATATGGCTGCTGCCCTTTGACATCATAACATGCAAATTAGACATTGACCCTCGTCATAAATTTTGGGTTATCCCCAATATTTTTAAGGTTCAAGGTGACTTAAGTGATACCCAAAGGTAGATATATTTTGCAGCCTGGAGAGAGAATCTCAAACATAAAACATGAAAACATTAAAAACACAAGACACATATGTAGGACAGAAACAGCACATACAAAAAACATGGACGAGTACTCCAGGCAGCTCACTGATCATGGCAATAGACTAAAATAAATCAATAAAAAACAGACTAAAGCAAAAAAATCATTACATATTACTAAAATAATACCTGTAAAATAATACCAATAAAACCTGTTAAAAGCAAGATAAAACATGACAGGTTACAAGGGAATAACACGGAAAATTTTGGTTTTATTTTGGTTAAAAAGTTACTAAAACTTACTGCATTTTACTTCCAACTAATGTTTAAATTTATTTATTTTAAAGATGGAAAAAAACCCAAAATACAAAGAAGACCTCCACTTAATACATTCAGAGTTCAATTTTACTAAAAGTTATGCAGTCCAATATGGCCACCGCTCTGTGATATCACAACATGCAAATTAGATGAGTAGTTACCTCCATCATAAACTTTGTGTTATAACTAATATTCTTCTCATTCACAGTATGACTTTATCTCAAACCATTTTCAAAATACAGCTTTTTGAATTCTTCATATCAAAATTGAATATTTGTTGAATAAAACTCCAGTACATAAAGGGTTAACAATAGTAACAGTATGTATATCTATGAACAAGTTTATAAAAATCATGCATTTATGTTGGATAAATGTTGAATGAATATTACATTGTTATTGCAGGAACAGAGGATTTGCACCAACCTTAGCGTCCTTGGATTTGAGCTTCTTGACAAACGTGGTGGCGGTGGGCTGGTAGGAGGTGACGGGCGTTCCTCCGGTCAGACAGATGACAGCGGCTTCACCTTCCTGAGCCAGACCCTCCTGCAGCTGCTCCTGCTCTGACAGGGTCTTAATGGACACGATACATGCATCGAAGGATGGAGCCTTGGGGGTTTGTCCGCCAGAATGAGCACTATTAGCTTTAGCGTCTGGACCAGAGTCCCCATCGAAGCCTTGGTCGTCAGCCTGTTTCTCCTCTTGGTCCTGTTCTGACTGGACCTCCTCTGGACCCGGATGCACATCAGACATGGTGCTCATTCCATTGGTCTGGTCTGGATCATCATCAGTCAAAGGTGGGACCGTCTGCATCTCGCTCTGATCGATGCTTTTTGTGGTAGTTTTTGGCGCCTCCACTGCAACGTCCGGACCTTTCCTTGAGTCTTCGCTGGGACTCAGAGGGGCACACTCAGGGTGTGGACTTTCTCTAACCAACTGCACGACGACGTCCTTCTGTGTTTTCTGTCCTTCTGAACCCACATGTTCCAGGTATCTCAGGCTCTTTTGTTTGTGTTTTTCAGTGTTAGCGTGACGCAACATTTCCCTGCTGGTTACAGCGTAGTAGCTACAGGCCAAACACACATACTCAAAGTCTTTGGTGTGTTTCCGCTTGACATGAAGATGCAGCGAAGGAATTGACTGAGCTACAAAATCACAATGACTACAAGCATTTACAGAATCGTATTTTGTTTTTTTCTGACTGGTTTCCGCCTGGGCGTCGTCCTCTTCTCTGTTGAGTTCGTCAGTTGCTGTGGCGTCAGTTTCTGGTTCTTTGTCTGTCTGCGAGGTTTCGTTCAGGTCCTGGACTTCTGCCGTGGCGGATTCCTCAGGGGCCGGACTGGCTTTGCTGTTGTCCGGGTTCTTCGTTGTACATTCCTGTAGGCGTTTAACGTGTTTTTTTGTGATGCAGTGGCGGTCCATGTCTCCTTTGGTCACGCAGCTGTAGTTACACAGGGTACAGCTGTATCCGTACTCTTTACTGTGTTTACGGCGGACATGGACGCTCAGGTTGGTGGCGTTGGACACCACCAGGCCGCAGTATCCACAGGTGGTCGAGGAGCCCTGCTTTGGCTTTCCTCTTTTCTTCCTGGGGGGTTCGGCCTCTGATTCGTCCTCGTCTTCATCTTCCAATGTGACATTACATTCCCCCGTCTCCTCGGGGTCGTAGTCTCCATCAGGACCAGAGTTCAGCCCTTCAGTGGCGGCTTCTCCAACGCTCTCCCTGCTCACCTTCTCAATGTAGTCTTGATCAGGTGAAGAGTCTGTGCTCTTCTCCCCTTTGTGGTTCTGCCGGTGCTGATCCGAGGACAGGTGAGCGTCCATCCACTCAGACGTGGCGGAATAAACCTTACACAGTTTGCAGTGGTACCAGTCTTGGTCCGGGTGGTTGACCCGAGTGTGGGTTTCCAACAATGCAGATGTGCTCACCCGAAAATCACAGTAGTCACACTTCAACTGGAAGCGACTGAGTGGACGTTTGGACGCTACTTGTGTTTGGATGGTGGTCACATGACCGACGGGATCCTCAGGAGCTACCTCTTCCTCCATGTTCTCATCTGCATCAACTGCAACAGAAATCAGAGAGTAATCATTCCAATTTGGTTCAGAGTCAGCTATTTTATTCATGCACTGAGAAAGAAAAATAAATTATCTATTCAAGGAAAAAATGATTAGTCCACCATATGTTTTCTTCGATTTCTTGTTCTTTTTAATGCCTGGTACAACTACAGGTACATTTGTTTGGACAAATATAATGAAAACAACAAAACTATCTCATAGTCGTTGAATTTCAGAGTTGATATCTATCCATTTTCCATGGTTTTATAAATAATAACCAAAATCATCGAAGTTCTAACATCAGTGATTCTCAACCTGTTATGTTTCATGACCCCATTTTAACATCACAAATTTCTGGCAACCACAGACTTTCTAAATGGAGACTTTTTTTTTGGCTAAAATCAATTTGTATTTGATCCTGTAATAGCGTGCTATTCAATGTTGCAAATAAATGTTAATTTTGAATGACATTTAGTCTATATAATGTATATTATTGTGGACGAAGGCAAAAAAGACAGGTGTAGATTACTGCACAAAGTGAGTATTTTATTTTCCTTGGTCAGGATATGTATGGTCAGTAGAGCTGGTATTTACAAGGATGAACATTAATAATGAAGAAACAATAACTCAAACTATGAATTATGAAAGAGCTGCAGCATCTTAAACCATCCACAATGAATATTTGAAAGGTAATCAGTACCAGTGTCATTAAAGACTATTTTTTTTTTTTTCTTCAATCAGTTACTAGAAATTTCAGGCAACCCTATTTGAATTCCAGGCGACCCTGAGTGGGGTCCTGACCCCAAGGTTCCATGGTTTTATACATAATAACCAAAATCACATCAGTTCTTACATCAATATCTAGGACATTGTACTGTAAAAAACAGTGCTTTTAGACATTTCATGTTTTCTTTTCTGTCTATTTTAGTCATATGATATGCACAGGAGTTAGTATTTGATTGCATAAACATTGTTTTTGATGACTTTTGATGGTTAATCATTTTTTCTGCAACTGTACATGAGCAGTTTACAACAGATGTACATGGAAGGGAACCCCAAAGAGGTGAGTACTTATAGACAGTCCCAAACAACCCAAATTCCCCTTAAACCCCACACCCCACAACAACATACCGTCAGTTTATACACATAAAATATACTGATTTAAAGAGGGTTCCTACATGTTTATACAAGTTAAATTTACCGTATTTTTGGACTATAAGTCGCACTTTTTTTCATAATTTGACTGGTCCTCCGACTTCTACTCAGGTGCGACTTATATATGTTAAAATATATAATTTCACATGTTCTTAAATGTTATTTCACACTTACCAACATGACCAAGAAGTAAACATTACCTACAGCTGCCAGAGGGTGCTCTAGGCTTGTGACAACTACTGGTATCTGCTACACCTGTACCACTGATTTAAACATTCACTTAAAGACAACTGAGACAGACTAAACACAAATGCCTTTAAAAAGAAAATCGTGTTCTGCAGATTACAAGCTGCAAGTAGTGAAATATGCAGCCAAAAATGGTAATCGAACAGTAGAAAGAAAGTTTGGAGTGAGCGAAAAACTTGTGAGGGACTGGCGAAAAGCGGAGGTTAACCCATACTGCAATGAAGAAAACAAAGAAAGCTAATCACAGCTAAAACCAAGATGGCCAGAGCTGGAGGAATGAGTTCACAGATGGGTGCCTGAACAACGTCAACTGGGAGAGGCTTGTCAATGGTGCAGTTATGTCTCCAAGCCCTGGTGGCCAAGACCATGAATATAACTGACTGTGCAGGAGAACTTCCTTGGTGTTACCACTTTATGCAACGCAACCGCTTCTCTATCAGAGCCCGGACAACGGTGTGACAAAAACAGCCAGCAGACTTCCAAGACAAGATCGACAGTTTCCATGAGTTTGTTGAAAAGCAAGTAAATGAACACAACGTGACACTATTCGGGGATGAATAAAGACATCTATCTATCCATCTAAGTCATATAGTTTAAGAGCTAACTGGCTAACAAACGTCAACAGCCCCCACCTGTCACTGCTCCAGCCACATTAGCATTAGCACGCTCTCATTCCAGGGCTAACATTTACTGTACACGAATCACAAGTATCATAAACACCAGCTACCTATATTTAACTGACTAAATTCTGTGTCTAGTAATAAAAACAGTCCTGAGGCAGACAAAGGATGCAATAAACTGAACAAACATACACCTACGGGACAAACAGACATGATTACTGTAATGATATGCATGTATATATTACAGTAGATAGCCAACGAGCATCCAGGCATCGTTGATAAAATAAGTTCATAAACGAGTAAACACTGTTACAACCAAAAGCATCATCAAGAACACGGTAACACATTATTATAACATGCCATTCAAGACTAAATGTCTGTTCTTGGTCTCAGATTTCGTAAAATAAATTTCCCAAAAAAAATGTGACTTATATATGTTTTTTCTTCTTCGTGATTCTTGTTTTGACTGGTGCGACTTACACTCCAGAGTGACTTATAGTCCAAAAAATATGGTAAGTCTTTTTAAGACTACTTAGAACAGAATTTAATGCCCATTTCACAGCCTGGTGGAGAATGATCTTTTCTCCAAACAGGCATTATTAAATTCCTACTTCCTCATGAATACTTTTCACTTCCGTCCCTTAAAGTTCCCAAAGTCAACTTTCTCAGACAACTAATGGCTGCACGTGTGTTGGGCTGAATGTTCTGTGATTATTTCAGGAAAGTTATCGATAACTGGTTCCTAATGTCAATATAAATTGTCTGGTTGGAACAGATGGAACTGAGTCGACTAACTTTACTTTCTTTGGAGCTTGAACATTTGACAGACACATTTAAACACAACACAGTGTTATAGTATATTATAGCAATTTGGAAAATTGAAGTGATGATAAAAATAATAATAGGGAATGGAGAGAAGGAAAACACAAAAAGCTGTCACTATTATGGTATTTGTTCTTACTGATTTTACTTTTAGTTATTTTTTGTTATCTTACTTTTAAATTGTATTTATTTCCTTAATTTTCTTTCTCTTTTACTATTATTTAAAACCCCTTACTGATTTCTTGTTTTTTATACTCATCTCTTTTGACCCTTCTACTTATTAAACTGTCAATTACATTTTCATTCCCTCTTCTGTCTCTACCTGAATATTCCCAACCCACACAAAATAATCATAAATAATACCCCACCCACACAAACTCACCTGTACATGGCCCTCTTTTTGCACCCATTTTTGTTTTGTTTAATGTCTATGAATTATTCTCTCTTCTCTTGTGACTGTAAACTTGTATGTCTTGAAGTCTATGAATTAGTATGACAGATGTTGTATTATCTTGTATGTTTTGTTTCCCATGTCAGGATGTTGGTCTAGCACAAAATAAACAAAAAACAAACAAAAAAAAAAAACAGTGAACAAGTTTATAGCAACGTAACTGAAGACCTCCAATATGAACTAATGGTATTAAATGCACCGTTGTAAATTTAAGACTTTTAAGACCCCGTGGGAACCCTGTTTAGAGTGAACTGGCTCACAGTAGATACTCACATGTGTACGGAGTGTCTTTGGTGTGGTATCTCTGGACATGTACGTCTAGAGGAGACTTGTCTCTAAACTCTTGTCCACAGTAGTTGCAGGAGTAAATAATCTTGGGCTTTGGGGTTCGTTTGCTCACTCGTCTCTCTAGTGTGGGGGTCACCTCTTCTTCCTCTGCCTGCTGTTTTGTTAACGTGCTGTCTTTTCCACCTCCACCCTTTGTGTTCATCTTATCATCGGTGGGTGGTGATCTCAGCTCACTGGGGTCACACTGCTGTTTGTGTTTCTCAGGAGCACTTTGAGTCTCCATGTCCTCTTGGATTTCAGTGGGACTCACATTATCGATACTTTCACCCTCAGCCAGCTTTGTGTTTCGGTTGGTGTTCTTTCCGTGCTTCTTTGCGTAGTGAATCTTCAGTGATCTTGGACATTTGGCTGAGAAGCCACATATAGTACAGAGGTCATCTCCATCTTGGAGCACTACAGACTCTGTACTTTCCTCCATTTTCTCATGAGCTGGGTGGACCTTCCTTCTGAAGTCAGTTGCACTCTCCTTCCCTGATATTAATGTTTCATCCTTAGATGCATTTTTTATGATGTTTCAAACAAGAGCGAAGGTGACTGTTGTAATCAGGTGTTGGTCAATACCCTAAAGAAAAAAGAAAATGTGTCTTATGTCATGTTCTCCACAATTTCTTTAAAATATTTTGGTTTTGCAACAGCACAAACTGGGCAATAACCCACACTCACTCTGTAATCAAACATGAATAAATGTCTCCATCTAGTGGCTTCTGAAGAAAACGGTCAGGTAAATCATAAGCAACATGAATGCTGCCTGTTAACAGCAACTACTCAATTTCAGTAATATCATGAAGAAAAAAATTATCTAGATTGTGATCCATGAACTATAAATGTCATATTTATAATGCTTACAGAGTTGCTAGTTTTGAAATATAATGTAACAGAACAAATGGTATGGTTAAAGTTTGCATTTGATATTAATGAAATATTAGACAAACATTGGTTTGATCCTGGATTTCCATAGCCTTAATTTCCACAAGTTAATCTTATTCTAATTGATTGGTTTAATTTTGAGCTTGTGCACTATGTACAGTGTTGGTTCAATTCACAATAACAGAAATAACATAACATCTATATATTGTATACATATAATTATGTGTACACAAATATACATATACAATAATTCAATATTAATATACACCCCTAGTAGTCCAAAAGGGAGTGAGAAGAAGGTTTGTTGTTGTTGGGGGGTTTTTTTCAAACAAGTTTATTTTTAATCAAGGGGTACATTTATTTTTCAGATACTTCTTATTTTTGGGGGCTGTTGCACCTCTGGGCCACAGCACAAATGAACAAATAAAGAGAAAATAATACTAATAAAACAACAAATCACAGGCAGCAAAACAAAATATTGTAAATATATATTATAAATAATGTCAATGAATAAAGCAAAAAATGCAAGACAAAAACAAAACACAGATTTTTAGTCCCCAAAACAAAATGTGTATATGTAGTAAAAAATGTCAAATACAGTAACAAAAAAATAAAAGAGTCCCCAAAACAAAATAATGTAAATAATGCAAATATCCATAATAAATAATGTCACTGAATAAAGTATATTTATAGTGGGTACAAATCACACCATGAGCTAAATTAGGGTATGAATGACTAGAGTTGCATTCACAGAATTAGACCAGGGTATGTTATGTATGTGCTTATAATTCTAAGCTATCATGGGTTGTATTACCCTTCAGCCTGTGTGTAACATATGTAAAAGTGGTTTATGCACCAGAGTAAGAGCTGTAGTACATTATAGGTTAAGTTACTGATGATACACAACTGGGTTTGGCTATCATTGTCTGGTTGCAGGAATAAACCCAAACCTAAAACTTCAGACAGGTAAAGTAGATGATACTGGTTGGCTCGTAATAGGTATTAAATTGCAGAGAAAAATTAATATTATGAACCCAGCAGAACTGTGCACAATGAAGCTAAATGTCGGCATCTGGTCAGAGGACGAAGTTGCTCATTAAATGTGGACTTAATGAAACCGTTGACAAATACCCATAGTCAACTTCAACAAGGTAGATGCTAACGCTAGCTTCATAAATGTTGCCTCTGGTACAAACTACGTTAAAGTAACCACAGTTTGGCGGAAAATTTTAAAAAGACAGCAAATGCAAGCAAAAATTCTCCCACTGTAAAACCAGAACAGGGAGAAAACTCATAACCTTTCAACTACACACTGCACCGAAGATGATATTACTTTCTCGAGCTGTTTGGGATACTGTTGCTAGCGAATTTAGCTAGCTTGCTAACTAGCAACATGTCCTCAACTGTACATTGACATGTGTTCGCAGTGACCAATCAAATTATTACTTCAGCAGTGAGAGCCAATCACAGTAAGGCTAAGGCGGGACTTAATCGCTTTCAGGCTTGGAAAACGACGGCAGCACAGTGGCCCAAAAAGGAGGCTAACATCGACCTCTAAAACAGTAATTTAAATATACGAAGCGACTCGCGTAAACACACCTGACACGCATCTACGGCATCAGCAAAACCTCCTGAAGGAAGCGTTAGGCGATAAAGCATTAGTGTAATTAGAGTTACCTGCGAAATCGTGAATCTTTCCGTTGTCCGCGCTTTTTGCTGCTAGACACAAATGGCGTACCGTAGCAACAACCATGCGTCACAGCGGAGGGCGGGGCTTACTTCTTCTTCCTCTTCAGCGTTCTAACTGCTCTGTAACAGCTGATTCCGGCTTCGAGGGAAAAACAAACCAACAGTTGAATATTTTCCGTTAGTACAAACTTTTACGACATGTTGACTGTAAACGGCACTTTTAAGGTCTTCCTGAAAACAAACGGACCGAGTTTAACACGTGATTTACAGAAATAGTATCAGAATACACTGAAATAATCTGCAGTCTAAGACCATGCACTTATATTTAGATTTATGTTTTCATTAATTTGTGAATTAGTAAATAAAAGAGGGAGTAAGAAACGCATTAGTTGACTAAAATTAAACAGCAAAGGACATTCTTTCCAAATTTAACAGCACACAGATGTAAATATTTGATGATGACAGTAATGGAAGTTATTTATTTGGCTGTTATTTATTTTATTTTTTTCACTGTTCTATATTTACAGGTGAAGGATTAAGAAGTATAGTGACAGAAAATAAAACTGAAAAATATATGCATTCAAAATATGAAGTCATACTACTGCATTATGTCCTTAAATTTATATTTCTCTTAACAGCATCATATAGTTCAGAGAAACTTAAATTTAAGGACCTCTTAACAGCATCATACTGTTGTGTAGCCACAATGCATTATATTATGTGAAATCACAATATATAAAAATTCTTCCTCTAAAAAATTCATTCCTGTAGTTAGTACATAAATAATCCTCCTTGCTTTTGTGATATTGCATTTTTTAGCTAATTCAAGAATATGATAAAGGATTTATCTTGAGAAGCAGGGGTCACCAATGTTTTTTAGATCAAGCTGAAAAGATAAAATTATTATAAAGTTTTAAAGAATTATAGAAGAATTGTAAAGTTGCAGATGTGACGCAGTGGTTAGCACTTGTGCCTCACAGCAAGAAGGTCATGGGTTCGATTCTAACACCAGTCAGTGGGTGGGATCTTTCTCTGTGGACTTTGCATGTTCTCCCTGTGTCTGCGTGGGTTTTCTCCGGGTACTCTGGTTTCCTCCCACCATCCAAAGACATGCA
>JAPTGZ010000009.1:32094946-32105358 GCA_029814645.1 Fowleria isostigma | reverse complement strand
TCCCTGTCTCTTCACCTGCCTATTTCCCCATAACCACCTGGACATTATTTAAATAAAACACTTCATCAGTTATCCTGGTTGTCTGTCTGCATTTGGGTCCAATACTCCTTGTCTTACAGTAATGTAATGGATTACAGTATAGATTACTTTTCTGGGCATGTAATCTGTAATGAGTACATTTCAAAAGAAACCCTCCCAACACTGGGTCTGGTCTGGTTGGTCAGCATGAGTTTGGTGTAGAGACTACCTTCAAACAGGCCTGAAATTCCCAGTTTTTAATTTACTATATCATTTTACTCTATTTTAATTCTGTCCTGTTTTTAACTTATTTACTGTCCCTTACATTGCACATTTAACAAGTTTTTAATTGTCATTTTAGTGGTTTTTATGTGTGCTCCGGTGACCCAACCATGTCTCCTTTTTGTGTTGTTAAATTGTCTACGTCTGTCCTGTCTTTAAACGTCTACCTATAAGTATGAATAAAGTCCCCTTGAACCTTGAGCCAGTAAAGACCAGGTCTCATCCTCTTTCCTGAGGACATTTAGGGTGATGTTTATGTAGGTATTTGTTGTGAGGATTAGCTATGTCTCCCAAATAGGATGATCACTGTCCCAGTCTATGAAAATACAATATAAATATGATGACTATGCTGATGTGCCCCTGAGCAAAGCACTTAAACCCATTTGCTCTTAAAAAGAAAAAAACTGCAACTGCATGATTCAGATTTAATGACCTACACTGGTCTATATCAGTGACAGTGCTGACCCTGTTTACATCTGCACTAATGCTCGGATCAGTATCTGATTAATATTGATCATATAAACAGTCTAATCTGATGTGTATGATCAGATAACTGCAGTAATCTGATTATGATCAATCAAATTAACACCTGGATTTGTCCCAGTAATCCCATATCTTTATACATGTATACAGGTTCATCTGATGTATTTAGTTCTGTTACATCTGAACATGTGGAAAAACTATTGAATCACAGAAAACAGATGTGATGTCAACAATAATAACAGGAATTCTATATCACTAGAGTCAAACAAAGCAAAGCAAAATTTTTGTAAAATAATGAAAAAATGAACAAACCCGGATAAAACTGAGGAAAATAATGAAAAAAGTGGGGAAAAAAAATGAGTAAAATGATGTATAAAATGAGTAAAACTAAATAAAAACCTATTAAAAAATGAAAAAAAATAAAACCAAAGCATAGGAGTTGAAGAAAATACCAGGAAGTTTGAGTCTACATCACTATGTACGTATGAACTCTGAAATAAACCCAATTATGGACCGAAACATCCAAAGTAGTTTTTTTTATCTACAGTTATTTCTGAAGTGCATGTAAAAGCGTCAGATGTGAATATTATAATTGTGTGATCCTCATCAGATGTTGATGTTGGTGTAAACGGGTCCAGTGTGTTCTTCCTGCCTCTATTGTGTTTGAGCTGACCGTCTGTGTCTGACTCCACCGCTCCACCAGAGGGCGCTCTCTGCACATGTCCTCCCCTTCTGTCCTCAGCCACAGCTGCTCTGTGTGTGTGTCTATGTGTAACCATGGCAACCGCCCCAGACACATCTCACAAACTGGGGAGAAAACAGTTTGCTCAAAGACGAGTGTGTGCCAGAAAGTGATAATGCTGTAATAGTGTTTGTGAGGTAGGAGAGAAGGAGTATGCAAACGTAATGACAGCCCACCCAGGCCACGGCCAGACTCCATCCAGGATAAACGCACATGGAGGTTTACACGCACAATGGCTGTGCACACATTTCCATTCATTTATAAGAGCACGATGACATTTAAATACAAGAGGTTTTACTTTTGTCTGTGGTTTTAAGGAGGTACGGACAATGGCTTCGGTTTTAGAACAGGTCTTAAACATGCAGCCCAGGGGCCAAAAAAGGGTCCACTGTGGCTCCTGTGGGATGAACGTGTGAAATGCAAAACACATAGATATTAACAATCATTTCAGCTTCCACATTCAGACTAATTTAATCTAAAGTGGGTCAGATCAATAAGGTAAAGTAAGATAAATATAAGATAAGACAAGATAAAATAAGAAACTAAGAAAATAAGACAATATATTAAGATAAGTTAAGATGAGATAAGATAATCATCAAATACTATCATATTAATTTATAAATACTGACAACTCCAATTTTGTCTTTGTAAATATAAACATTCTAATTGTACTGTATTTATACTAAAACAAACACAAAACATATAAATAACAAACTAATATGAACCCACTGTGATCTGTATGCTCTAATGAACATGTGTAAATGATAAACTAACAGAATATTATTAAAATTACACTTATTTTTCTTTAGACATTTCAATTTGTTCAGGTCATTAACACTGTTTTAAATGATAATTTGTAGATGTAAACATTTTAATTGTGTAATGTTTCTTTTTTTCACTCTAAACCATAGAGGTCGGTTTGTATTTGTCATTATTTCTGTATTATTGTGTTCCTCTTCTTCTTCTCCTGGTCTGTACTGGGTTAAAGGCTGTAGTGGAGCCGGGTTCAGGAGGCTCCGTTCCAACTGTTTACACAGTGAGGTGATGCTTTTAAAGGCCCTGGGTCTGTGTGACGGCGGCTGGTGTACAGTAATGAATGAAAATTCCAGCACACACACACACACACACACACACACACACACACAGAGGAGGGACTATGTGTGTATATAGGGTAGGGGTAGAGGCTGTATAGAACCACCACCACGCTGCACTGATGAACTGGAGGCTGGAGTTCCCCTTCATTCAACCCATACATCTGTCACTTTAAGCACTTAGACCGTCCATAAAACACGTACACACTCAAAACAAATACCTCTTACTTCACTGATCAGGCCTGAAATAGATAATGTGTATATTATAAATTGGATGTGAACACTTTAACCCTATGTTACCCCACCCACAGACCCCCAGAGGTCATTTAATCACCTAAAGCACATAATCTGTACAGCGTCGTAGAAATGTCAGATTTTTCATGCAGTTTGTGTTTAATGTTTTTACATACTTTTGTATTTTATCAACCTGAACTAATCATTATTAATGCTTTGGACTTTTTGGTGGGCTGGTTTTAGACCCTTTGACGGACCAGTTTTGGACCCTTTTTTGGACCAGTTTTGGACCCTTTGACAGGCTGGCTTTGAACCCTTTGGCAGGTTGGTTTCGGACCCTTTGTTGGGTTGGTTTTGGACCCTTTGATGGGCTGCTTTTGGACCCTTTGACGGACTGCTTTTGGACCCTTGGACAGGCTGGTTTTGGACCCTATGTGGAGTTGGTTTTGGACCCTTTGACGAGCTGGTTTTGGACCCTTTGATGGGCTGGTTTAAGACCCTTTGTTAGGCTGGCTTTTGACTCATTGATGGGCTGGTTTTGGACCCTTTGTTGAACTGGTTTTGGACCCTTTGTTGGGCTGGTTTTGGACCCTTTGTTGGGCCAATTTTGGACCTTTTGGCAGACTGAGCAGTACCTTTTGTTGGGCCAGTTTTGGACCCTTTGGTGGGTCAGTCTGTACCCTTTGTTGGGCCAGTTTTGGACTGTTTGTCCGTCTGGTTTTGGACCCTTTGGCGAGCTGATCTGGACCCTTTGTTGGGCCGGTTCTGGACCCTTTGTTAGGCCAGTTTTGGACCCTTTGTTGGGCTGGTTTTGGACCCTTTGTCGAGCCAGTTTTGAACTCTTTGTTGGGCCAGTTTTGGACCCTTTGTCGGTCCAGTTTTGGACTCTTTGTTGGGCCCGTTTTGGACCTTTTGTCAGGCCGGTTTTGGACTCTTTGTTGGGCTCGTTTTGGACCCTTTGGCAGACCAGGCTGTACCCTTTGTTGGACTGGTTTTGGTCCCCGGGCCTCATGTTTACCACCCTGCTTTAAGGACACACGTGACCCGGGGCTCAGGAACCCCCAGCCTGGTGCAGATGTAAACCTGATCTGTACCTGGGTCCCTTCCTGCTCCTTTATCTCATCTGTAGTAAATAGCAACCAGCGTCCCAAATGGGTGGCATGTGGAGTAGCATTCCTTCAGACTAGCTTCCCTAATCCCTGTCGCTCAGGGTTTGACATTTTCCTGCTCAGGTCTGGGCCAGAACAGGGCTGATGGTGGATCAGGTATCTGCAGGTGAAGCAGCAGAGAGAGGGATTAGAGTCAAACTGGAGGAGGAACCACGGCTTGAATTGACAGATAATGGTGGGTTGGGTTTGGAGTGAAGGTTCCATGTGGATCTGGGTCATTAAACCCCACAGAATGGACAATAAAACCCACGACACACATTACAACTTTGACTGTTTTCTGATGCTTTTACTTAGTTTCTTTTTAGATCAGTGTGATTAATAAATAATCATCTGCATACTGACCTTGTCTAATGTGTTTTTTTTGTTGCACTTTGATACACTTAATTTTTGCACAGAGTACTCCATTTTATTTTAGCCATTTATCTTCCTTGTTTAGTGTACAGTTGATTTTTTTAACGTGTTTTAGTCTAGTTTAAATTGTTTTAATTGTACAGTTTGTTTGCTTTATAAAATTTTAGTTTAGTTTAACTGTTTACATTGCTCAGTGCTGAATATGTGTATATGACAATAAACTTCTTCAATTTTGAATCTTGAATCACAGGTGTCAAGCCTACGCCCCATGGGCCAAAATCAGCCCGCCAAAGGGTCCAATCGCACTCGCAGGATGAATTTGTGAAAAACAAAACTTACACTGAAAATATGAACAATCATGTTACTTCAGGTTCTACAGTCAGACCAATATGATCTAAAGTGGATCAGAACCAGTCAAATAATAACAGTAATACTTATAAAATAATGACAAATATGCATGTGTCTTTTTTTATGTGAAAAAATAAAATTATATGAAAATATTTACATTTACATAAAAAAAATGGAACAATCTGAACAAATATGAAAAACATGAAATTCTTAATGGAAACATGACATTTTATTTTGCTTGTTTTATTTTCTGGGTCTTTTTAGATACTATTTATCCTATTATTGTGTATATGTTTTATCAGTTTTAACATATTTTATCTTGTATATCTATATATTTTTACTAGCTTTATCATATCTTAGATTTTTACCTTTATCGTTATCAGCACTTAGGGCACTTTACATAGTTTAAAATGGGTTATACACATAAACTTGACCCTTGACCTTGAAGTATTTTCACTAATATTCAGTCTGTTATGAAATGTTTTGTGTATTTGTAGATCCACTGTAATCTGTATGTTATCATGCACATGTGGAAATGATAAACTGAGGCAGAATATGTTTAAAATTACACTTTTTTTTCAGGACATGTCAGTTTGTTCAGGTTATTCACATTTTTTTGAGGGATAGTTTGTTGATCTAAACATTTTCATCATGTGATTTTACTTCTTTCACATTAAATTATAGGTAAAAGTTTGGAGTTTAAATTATTTCTCCATTATTCTGGTCTTATTTGACTGGTTCTGACCCATTTCAGATCATATTGGTCTGAATGAGAGACCAGAACTAACATGAGTTGGACGCCCTTGGGTGTGTGTGTGTGTATGTGTAGGGGGGGGCTCTGGGGGGTTTTCTGGCCCCAAACCCACCACAGTGAGCTCCAGCTGTGGGATGCTCTCCGCTAGGGTCTGCCCCCCCCCACCCGTCCTCCATCCTTTCCTAGAAGCATTACCTCAGTGCATGATGCGGGCCGGAGGTGTCACCTGGGGAGGGGCTTTGTGTGCGTGTGTTTGGGCCTGGTATCTATGTGTCCATGTGTTTACAAGTGAAAGGCCCAGTAGGAGAAACAGAAAGGGTTTGTGAGGCGTTTGTGGATCTAAAACGTGCCGTTTCTTTCCAGTGCTCAGGGTGGAGTCCAGTCGACTGAATTTACCCTGAACTCTGCTCACTGCTGCAGCTACTTACAATGACAACAAATGTGTAACCGCACACACACGTGCACTAAGGACTCCTGGATCACATCAGTTAGTAATGGGGTTGAACTGGTCTGTTGTATCTTCCCTAATCAACTTCTAAAGACATAGAACTATTGACATTTCACCTTTCTCAAGTCATTTGTCGCCGTTTATTCTAATATTATGCTCTGAATTTTTTATGTTTTCAGTATAAATCAGGTCTGTCAAGCTAATTTTAGTTCAGGTTTCATATGTAGCCAAATTTGATCAGCAGTGGGCTGGACCAGTAAAATAATAACACAATATATAAGTAATGTCAACTCCAAACTTTATGTTTTAGAATAAGAACAGTAACATTAAACTTTGAAAATGTTTACATCTCCAAACTATCCTTTAAAACAATGTAAATAACATGAACAATCTGAAATGACTAAAGAAAAATAAATGCAATTTTAACTATATATAAATATATATAAATAAACCCAGTGTGTCCACCCCCTGTCATTGGGGGTTTGCTAGTGAATCAAAGACATTTTGTTTCTATTCCTATTTTATCCTTTTTGTTCCATTTTATGGCTTATTTTTTTCATGTTATTTATTTATTTTTATTTCTTATTCATTTTGTTAATTACTTTTCCTGGCTTTGTTAATTTTGCTGTTTATTTTATTCATTTTTGTACTTTTTTTTTTGCTTATTTTTTCACATTTGTAGATTTTTTTAAAATTCAAGTTATATTAAAACAAAGAAAACTGGAGACAAAAGTGTTTTTTTCAGTCCAGTCTCTCATTACCTGATCATAAACCCCATATGTCCATCCACTGTCATTGCTCCAACTCCATGGGTTTTACTGATGAATCAATGTTTCAAGTTTTTAATTTTTACTGGACTTTGTTCATTTTCTTGACCCCCAAACAATCAGTTCTTCAGTTTATTTCAGTTTGTTGCTTATTTGATTAGTTTTCTCCTTTATTTTAGTCAATTTTTTGCGTATTTTTTTACAGTATTCATTATTTTGCAGGTTTTTTTTTTATTCATTTTTGTTCATTTTATTTAATATATACATATATCCAGTGTGTCCATCTACTGTCATTGATCCAGCTCAATGGGTCTTGATGATGAGTCAATTTTGTATAAGATGACAGTGTTTCTGTGGTAACTACGAAGTGTCTGAACATCCAAATGGGTCATATCTGATGACCATGAAAAGATGAATAACTGTATTTTACACCAATTATTTACATGCATTGATAGGATTAGTGGATCAACTGGTATTAGTCAGTAGATGGTTTGGGTCATTGAGGGTTAAAAATGAACGCTTTGTCACATGTGTCTGATCATGTGACTGATATTGGGTTTATTTTCTCAGATTTTCTCCTCATTAAACAATAACGTTCAGCTTCAAATCGAAGTGGACCTCCAGCCTGGAGGTGTTTCATTTCACTCTCGGTGGAGTTGAATGAGTGTGTCCTAATAATCCTCAGAGGTGGGTGGGGTTAGTGTGAACATGAATAAACGGTGTTCATAGAAGAGCGTCAGTCACAGTATTATGACCAGGACTGCTCATCTAAACATCCTGGACTCCATCTGTCAAACAGACATGATTTAGACCCCAGTGCCCCCACAGGCCCACCCAAACAGCGCTTTGACTTCCCATCTCAGTCTGGGTGTTTATTATACCCGGACCCTGGTACTGTTAACCGGACTCTTCTGGTTCTTTATTGCATGTAATCTCCTGCACTAACACCTCACAGACTGAACCCACAGGTGATGTCATCATAGGTAAGGGTATGATATGAGTATGAGTCTGTGTCTGAGATGATATTGATCAGTTAGGAGTCCCTGAACGCACCATGTCCAAATAACAAACTCATTTAAGCACACAGAGCCTGGCGGAGTCTTCATACACTGAAGTAAAAGAGCAGATGTTAAAGTGAAACTGAAGTCAAAAGTGTTGAAAGGATGAGAAAAAAAACCCACACATGATACACAATATTAACTGAATTTACACCAATGTTATCATCAGGTTAAGTTCAAGAAGAGACAGAAAAACAGGATCATAAGGAGGAAAAAGGAAACTACATCCACCAATCAGATTGATGACATCTGGACACCTGATTAGTGTTATATACAGCTGTATATAGATTTGTGAGTTGTAAATGATTCATTGAACATGTTTGTGTATCATTTTGTGCACAAATGATACCAGATTGATCTCTTTATAGTAGAGTTGTATATATATTTGTATATTGTTGTGATAGTTGTACATATTTGTATGTAATTGTATATAGTTGTAATAGTTGCATGTATTTGTATATAGTTGTAATAGTTGCAATAGTTGTATATATTTGTATATAACTGTAATAGATGTATGTAGTTGTAAAAGCTGATTATAGTTGTAATAATTGTATATATTTGTATATAGTATATATTTGTACATAGTTGTAATAGTTGTATATAGTTGTAATAGTTGTATATATTTGCATATAGTTGTAATAGTTATACATAGTTGTGAGGTATCACATGTATTTTCATGTAAATAGTTGTATAGAACTTTATTATTTGCTAAATTTTACATCATGTTTTTGTAATTTTCTTCTTATATGTTTATCCTCAGTGAAACTGTGTAAATGCTCAACATGTTTTGGCGAAAAAGAATCTGACTTTTTCCCTACAGGGATTGGATGTTTTTTGTGTGATTTTCGGTTTAGTGTGTTCATACAAGTCAAATGTATAAAATAACTGTACAGTCACATAGGTGAAGATGTACTGATGAAATAAAACCAAATAAGACAATGTAAACACTTTAGTAATGCGGAATATAAAAGATAAACCAAAAATATTCAACACTGGCTCAAACCCACTTAGACTCTGAAGGAATATCTCTGTTACTGAACTGAGGTCCAACAAATGGAGGTCTGTCAGTGTTTGGACGTGGACGTGGCTTTAGGACCCGTTCACACACTCAGACATGTGTGGATATATACACACACATTTGTTGCACATTCCATGTTTAATGCATTATAATAACAGCTGCAGGACGGTCACCCTGATTCACAATGATTTACAGTACAATGAATTGATTTTACATTATATTAAAATGACAGCACAGACATCTGTAGGTCTGGAGGGAACAGTTGAATGTGTGATTGATTATCCGTTGTTAATGTTGATCTTAATTCAACCTTTGAGGATGCATCTTGGCTTTGACTCTTCTTCTACATATCGTATTTAACCTTTATCAAACCAGGAGCGTCTTATTGAGATTTAAACTCTTTTACATCAGTTAAAACCGGTGTTGAACTGATTAAGTTAAAAACATACAAAATATAATGTCAGTACTCAATTCACAAATAACCTATAGAAATAACCATGAGTCAGAATGAGCCAAATATATTTGACAATGAAAGTGAAGCGTTATGAGAAGGTTTCAAACAACTTTGATGGATTAAATGTAAAAACAAAAAGTCTTCACATCATGTCCATTTGTTCATAATTAATCAGGATCATAATCCCTTATTAATACCAGGGGAAACTGTTGTGTGTTGCAGTTACTCAGTGCAAGTAAAATAAAAAGTATCAGGAAAGAAATTATCAATACTACAAAAAAATAGATACACACATATATATCTAAATATATACATATACAGTATACGCATATAACAATTTGTACAATATGTACCAGACAAATATTATCAATATGATAATTAATGAAACATACATAAATGTCTAAAAAGTATTGTGTGTTAACATATTTTTTATGACCCCGCCTCCCCTTCAGGGGGCGGGGCCATAAAAGTTTGTTAACACTTAAGCAGCAAAACTAGTGGTTGAATTCATACCAAATTGGGTTCATAGATTACCAGGGACCCAGAAAAGATGTGATTTTAGGAAAAGTAGGTTAAAGTTAATATTTTTGATGTAATTTTTAACATCTTTTTTTCCCCATTTACTTAAAATGGGTGAAATTTCACATGTCTATAGAAACATCAATTTTGTTTCAATTTACTTCAAACTTATCGCATATATAGAGGCAATTGATATGACATCAACACACATATAGACATAATGACATCAGCTGGACTGATGCTGAAATAAGACACAATACGTGTGAGGGGCGGGGTTTGTCGTGCCTGGAACCACTTGTTTAGATTCTCTGTCATGTAAATTCTGACAGATTTCAGTTGTGTTGATCTATGAATGTTTCTGTGTTCTTATGGGTTTATGTTCTAATGGTGAGGGTGATGATGACATCACGGTCTCCAGTGGCGTTAGGGCTGAACCGTCGTCACTGCCGCCTTCACCTACACACACACACACACACACACACACACACACACACACACACACACACACACACACACACACACCTCTATGGCATCTCCTGCTTCCCAAACCCGTCTGAGACATGTGACAGTCCATTAACGTATGTGTGTGAAGACTTTAACAACGTCAGTGTGTGTTCAGACATACTGATGTAAATATGAGTTTAAAGGTTTTCAGGAAAATGAGAAGAAAACACAC
>JAPTGZ010000009.1:32066573-32080675 GCA_029814645.1 Fowleria isostigma | reverse complement strand
CGACCCCCGTGACCCTAATGAGGATAAAGCGGGTATGGAAAATGAATGAATGAATTATTATTGTTATTATTAATTTTACAGTTTGTTTTGAACCTTTTTACTTTTTTTTTGTATTTCATCAACTTGAGCCATAAACAAAAATACCAAATACTGAATATCTGTCATATTTTAACCCTTTAAAAGCCATATTTGTAATGTAAACAAACCATATTTTTGATACAAAAAACATGAAAAACTTTATTTTTTCAATATTCTACATAAAAATTTGATTATTTAAAAAAAAAATGTTTCACCCTGTCATATGTCAGTGATTAACACCAACACTGGTTCATATACACTATAATTTTTTGTTCTAGGTCAAATGTTAAATGTTATGTCTGTGTGCATTTTGTACTCACTTGGTGGAAGGATGTTAGTGTAGGAATTTAACACTGTTTATAATAGGATGATTTCTCTTTAAAAGTCATTCAAAAATAACATGGTGATGCTGTAAACAGACATGTGAAGTTTGTCTCTTCTTTGTAAAATATTTCTCTAGAAAACACTAAATCTTTTGTTGCCTCCATGCTTTTCCAAACTACCAAAAGCTTCATCTATCGTCCCAGAATGACAGAATGTGTCAGTTTCACAGCAGTCATGGTAAAAACCAATGTTAACTTACTAAACACTTCAGCCCACCGAGCCAAGACAGTAGTGGGGCAACTCAATGAGCAACAACAGCTACTAAGGAGCACTTCAGATGCTAGATGGAGAACCTGAGAAACTACTAAAAGTGTAACTGGCAAATTCACTGCCTCTCTGAACACTGCAGTAGCTCCAATCCATACCTCACTTCAGACGATAACCGACATAGTAGCATCTCACACCGACACCATCTCCAAAATGGAAACAGTTCTCTCTGCTCACTCAGACGGAATATCCACTTTGGAAAATGGGGTATCCACACTGAAATTAAAGCTTGAATCCATGATGCGGGTGAACAAAATACTACGGCTGGCAGTCGAGGATCGGATTTCTCACTCCAAATGCAAGAACCTTTGTATTATCATATTCCAGAAGGATCTGAGGGGAGTGATGCGCAACTCTTCATGACCCAGATGCTAAAAGAGGTGACCGGTGATGTGCTACAGGATCTGGAATTGAAATGTGCACACCAAAACCATCAGGAGGTTCCACCTGTTTCCACAAGTACTGGGACATTTTGTTTTATGGACAGTCAATTAGGATTTTTGAGGATTTCAAGACCACACTCGCCAAGAAACAGGCTCAGCTTAACAAAGTGTAATCCCCGCTCTACAAGGACGGCGTATGCGTTGGTATGATCAGTCCGTCTCAGCTGTTGGTTACTATCAACAAACAAACATGTATTTTCAACTTGGTGGAGGACATGAAACTTTTCTACCAGGACTTTAAAGCAGCACCATGGAACTTTGTTACTCTAAAGTCAATAAACAGTATTGTTTGTAACAAGCTGTTGTAAAATCTCTATCTTGGTATTACTGGCGCTGACAAGATATTGATGCTGGTAAACTTCCTGAAGCAAGACAGGAGACATACAGTGAGACATTATTAAATTCACTCAATGTAAAGTTCGGATGGTTCCGGTGAGATAGTCTACAATATCTGTACAACATCAAATACAGTAGTGGAGGCAGAATAGGCATTTCCCTTTACGCGTTACTAATTTCTCTAACACCTCCTGAAACTTTGCAAATATTAATTTGAAGAGGCAGAGTGTTTGTTTTTTTCTAGAACTGGCACCAGAGGCAACTCCCAGTGCTGGTAAAATGGGCTCAACCACACCGACAAAAGTTCAATGTCTGGTGTCCAGATTAGCTCTGCGATAATAACAGAGCTGCAGTATCATTCATTCATATACAGACAGACCCCCTCCTCCTTGTGTTTTACTTATTACTTCAGTATTGTGGTCCAGTTGAGGTCCCAACACCTTCAGTGGTGAGATTGGGGTTGTGGTCCTGTTCATTGAGCCATCTCTCAGTGAAAGCCATGACACAACAATTCTTAAAAAGCAAACATTCCTTGCAGCTTGTCTCCTTTATTCCATAAAAACAAACATTAAAGCTGAAAGGCCGATATGCCAAACTCTGGTCACTGCCAGCCACTGTGTGTCCATCAATAACGTGAAGTATCAGTGACTTTTACCATAAAGCAGTCACATTTTATACTTCTTTTTGTATAGGGGTATGGATCCAAACCCAGAAGTGTCATAGTGTTAGTGTTGGTGATACAGATGCTCTGGAATGATAACAAAAGTGTAACTGAACCTATTGTGAGTTGTTCCACCTAAAGGACCTTGAAATTAGTGTTTGAAGGATGAAAAGATCTGTTGTGTTGCCTTAAGAGTTAGGTATGGTGACCTTTGATGATAGGTCAAACTCACGGTCAGGATATACAAAATACCTAATTTTTGACTGTAAATCCCTCAGTTTTACAGAAAATTAATTATTGTTCATGTCATTATTTAATGTGTAACTGAACCTATTTTGAGTTTTTGTAAAACCAAAACGAACTGGAAAATACAGATTGAAGGATGACAATGTTTCCTGTGTCGCTTTAAGAGTAAGTGATTTGTGTGAACTCTGAATAAAAATCATGCAAAAATGAACAACTTTCGCATTTGGACCTAAACCAGCTTGTGAAAAATAATACAACATTTATAACATGAAGCACAACATGTGGATAGTATCCTCACTGGAAGGTTCAGAGTGATACTTAATGCAATCTTCGTCAAATGCATGATCTCAGCCTGTTTTCCACCTCTGTTTGTTTCATCTGTTGTAAACTTCATGTGTTTCCAGGTGTTTCTGATCAATACTGCTCTATCGGCTCCGACCCTCTCGGTCCAGCTCATACAGAACACATTAGACAACGCACGGCCGACGGGGACCAGTAAATGTAGCTGCAGTCGGACCGGGCCAAGTCTGAGCTCAGTTTAGAAGCTGTGGTGCAATCGGACCCGCTGACGTCAGCCGGAGCTCTGACATTAACCTCTGACCCCCCCAGGTCCAAGGTCCGGTCTGAGGACGGGGGTGGGTTTAGAGGCAGAGTCCAGAGGTGTGAACCGACACAGAGGTAGACTGTGGCTGAAGCAGAAGCAGAAGCAGAAGCTGAAGCAGGCCCGGCGCCGTCAGCTGTTGGATGCCGTTGGAGCGTCGGGAGTCATTACCAGCACTAAGCGGTTCTGTAATGCATTTGGCAGAGGGGACGCAGCCACGGACTAATGACGCACTGAGACTGAAGCCTGGCCACGCCCACTTCCACGTTCACGCTGCTGCACTGCCCACAGACTGAAACAGACAAGAACCAGAACTAGAACAGTTGTATATGTCAGTCTGTGGATTATACAGTAGAATTCAACTTCCATCACATCAACGACAAAGACAAACTGATGCAAGAACAGTTTTACCAACAGACCTCACCACATTCTACTCTATTCTATTTTATTCTATTCTATACTCTACTCTGTGTTAGTGACATGTTGTTCTGTTTTATATGTTTTGTCATAAACACTGAGCATCAACAAACCCAGGTTTATGTGTGAAGGTTTTAAAGCTGCAGCTGATTGTGTAAATGTTCCTTTAGTCAACATCGACAGAAGGAAAATGTCTGAACATGTCACAGCAGATACATGATCTACATCTACGTCATCTACATCTACATCATCTACATCATCTACAATATCTACATATACATAATCTATATCTACATGATCTACATCATCTACATATACATGATTAGATCTACATGATATACATCTACATAACTGACATGTAGATACATGTACATCATCTACATAAACATGATCTACATCTACATCATCTATGTATACATCATCTACATCTACATAATCGTCAACAGATTGGACTGGAAATCCAACACCCAGGCTGTATACAAGAAGGGGAGGAGCCGACTACTTTCTGAGGAGGGTCAGATCCTTGCACCAAGATGTTGGAGATGTTCTACCAGACTGTGGTAGCCAGCACCATCTTCTTTGCAGCTGTTTTTTTGGGGTAACAGCATCAAAGCCAGTGACACCAACAGACTGGATCAAATCCTCCAGAAGGCTGGCTCTGTGATCGGTCTGAGGATGGACAGTTTTGAGTCCGTGGTGGAGAGGAGGACGCTAAAGAAACTGACCTCCTTCATGGACAGTGATGAGCACCCTCTGACCACACATTGGACAGACAGCAGAACACATTCTCAAAAAGACTATTACAGATCCACTGTTGAACAGGCACAGAAAATCTTCCCTCCGATATGCCATCTCACCCTGATGTCAAACCTGGTCATAGTCATAATATCTCCACATCTCACACTTTACTCTACATATTACTCAGCAATTACATTTTCTTCTATTTTGCACATTACAGGTTTGCTGTTGCACCTCACTGCCTTATAACACCCTTGTCGATATACCTGTAATTTATTGTGTACAGAGATATTACCCTTATTTATATTTTGCCCTTTCTATTCTATTCTATTCTATTCTATTCTATTCTATTCTATTCTATTCTATTCTATTCTATTCTATTCATAATCTACATGTACATGATCTACATCTATGACCTCCATCTCTATCAGGGGTTAACTGTCTGACCTGCAGAGCCCTCCAGACCCGTTAATGTGCTCGTGCGCTGCCGTTGATCTCCATGTAAAGCTGTTTGTGACCGTATCCAGTAAATAGTCTGTGTCGGCCCTGACAACCGTCCACCTCCTGATACGCTGGTGAATAAAGGACCTCTGTTCAGATCTGGACTTGGACTCAAGACTACGACACGACTCATGACTGTGTTCACTGGGTCCAAACCTACACACACATCTGCGATCACATCTGGGGTTCCATGCTCTCTCTGTTTGGGTCCAGGATAATTCAGGATCAGATCAACCACAGCCTGCTACTCATTCATTTACAGACATATAATAATGTTTGACGGTGAAAATGAATAGTGAAAGATTGTTGGAATGTGTAAATCTGCAGAAGGATATGAGACAGAACAACCTTGGATGTGTCTGAATAAAGACGAGAGCGGTCAAACACCGACACAGACCTGCAGGAGGTGGAATGACCGGAATGTTCTTCATAATGACACAGATTTACTGACGCTCTTGCATCCTCTTCAACACATTCCAACAATTTATATAAAAATGCGTCCACACATATTTATAATTACCTCCTCCTCAATGAACACTTCAGACCCTTTCATACCAACATTCACTGGAACTTTCATTTCCAGGTAAATGAATCTGTGGTTTGTGTTTGTTGCATCTATTCACGTCAGACTCAGTCATTTTTTCTTCTTTGTTTCTGATGATTTTTTTCTGTAAATCTGTTATTTGGTCCAGGTTTATGATCCAGGCTGGATTCATATGGACACAAATTATAACAAAGACCTCAGACCTGGTCAAATGTTGGTGTTCATTGTCCATTTATCATAGTTTAGTTGAGTTTAGCATATGTTTGAGTTGAGCGTATTTTAGCATATTTTGTGTATTTATTACATTTTTGTGTATTTTAGCACATTTTAGAGTATTTCTTGTATATTTTAGCATATTTTTTATGTGTTTTTATGTATTGTTTGTGTAATTTATTGTATTTTTGTGTATATTGAGAAAAGTTATTATGTATTTCAATGTATTTTTGCAAATTTTGTGTATTTTTATGTATTTCTTGTGATATTAATACATTTTGGTGTATTTTAGTGCATTTTAGTCTACTTGTGTATTTTTGCATATTTTTTGTGTACTTTAGTATATGTTTGGTGTACTTTAGTGCACTGTGTATTTTAGCATATTTTTGTGTATTTTAGTACTGTTTTGGTGCATTTTAATGCATAATAGTGTATTGCTTGTGTATTTTAGCATATTTATGGTGTATTTTACAGTATTTTAATGGATGTTCTTGGGTATTTTAACATATCTTTAGTGTATAGCATATTTTGGTGTATCTTAGTGTGTTTCTTGTGTATTTCAGCATATTTCTTGTGTATTTTCATGTATTTTTGTGTATTTTATTTTCTTTTTATATGTTATGTTGTTATGTTTTATATGTTAAGATAGGTATTCTGTGTTTTAATGTATTTTAGCATAGTCTGTGTATTTTAGTGCATTTCTTGTGTATTTTGGTACATTTCTAGTGTATTTTAGTACATGTTAGATGCATTTCAGTGCCTTTCAGTACATTTCTTGTGTATTTTAGCTTTTTTTTTAGTGTATTTAAGTATATTTTTGATGTATTTTTGTGTGTTTCTGGTGCATATTTTTGGTATATTTCACTGCAGGAGTTCCAGGCTTTTTTGATGGTATTGGTGAAATGTTGGTGTTTGTCCACTGCTCATAGTTTTTCTTATTTTGCTTAATTTAATAAATGATCCAAACACAAACCAAGTGAATCTGGTGTAAATAAAATAAACCAGTTCAGAGGCCACTGGATTAAACATGGAGGGAGAACGTAAGTGTGGAACACTGACAGTGGGTTCCACCAATCAGAGTTCTGTAACACACAGCCCCGTCCCCCCAAAATTCTGGGAATCTGAAAAGTTCCACCCCTACTAGGAATTTTAATCAAGGACAGTTTTTACCATATAATTTCAGTGAAAACACGACTAGGTTTTTCTGAATCCAGGGTAAAGTTAAAGTTCCAGTGGTGGAAAACGAATAGATAAATGTGTAAATAGATTACTCAGAAAATGAATGAATGAATGATCTAATAAAAGACAAGACCAGCAACAGCAGATGAAAAATTATTTTCTTTTGTTTATTTGGCACAACACAAAAGTGCTTCATTATAACACTGCCCATTGTTGGTTTGGCATGAAAAGAACCTCATGATTCTGTTTATTGGTCTCAGTTTAATAAAACCCGGTAACATCGTGACTCTGGTTCATCTAGTCACTCCTCCTTAAGGCACTCGTTTCTTTGCAGATGACTTCAGTTTGTGCAAAGTTTGTGGATGAAGGTTTTCCGTCTGCTTTGGCTTCACTGAATTTACAAATAAACCTGGTCACTTGTGTGGTTTCAACACTGTAAAAACACAGATGTGAATGGTTACAGACTGGTCTCAGACATACTCAGGTCTTTAGAGCTCTGGCACTGCCACTTATTCTGTAAATAAACTCCATAATCCTCCTAAAAAATAGATATAATAAAGAGTTGTATAAACTCTATTCAAATAAATTCGAAATTTATTCATTGAGTTGCCGTGGATCCTTAATGATTTTACATGTACTATATCTGAGTACATCTAACTACGTATATAAACCACAGAATGTTTGTATATAAATGCTAATCTTCTAAGTACAATGTTATAAAACCACAGGTTCATCTCCTTCCTTGAACTCAATAACTTACCCTACCAATTGCATTTTATTGTTGTTATTGCAGACAAAACCCCCGCTCGTAATTTCACATTGTTTGGTCAGATACACAACTCAATGTTAGAACAGTTGAAAGCACAACAATACAATTTTTCCATTTTCTTATAAAAACATGAATGAAAATAAAGAATCTTTGGTAGCTAAGCAAAAATAGAATAAAAATGTCTATACATAAAAATGCATTAAAATACAAGTAACTTTGGCTACAGCAAAGGGCCGACAAGGCAGAAAAATCCAGCTCTGACTTAATAAGAATTGTGCATAAAAAAAAGAACATTTTTATATTTAATATCACAAACGAATCATAAATTACTTGAGACCTTCAGAATGTGGACGGCATCCTGACACTTTGAACCACTGAGGTATTTCATCTGGGTTAGCATCACGCCGGACGCCAGGACCGACATAAAAGTGCATTAAAGTTAAACTCATGTCTGATCCTGGTCTGAAGCAAACATCGGACAGGGTTCGTCCCAAAACTCCGCCCCTTCCACCCTCGGCCCTGATTCACATTCCTGTTTTCAGCTAGCATTCTACGACAGCGCATTAAGGCCATGTATGAAAATAAAAACACGTCACTACGAGAACAAAGTCATAAAATATTGAGATAAAACGTGATTTTATGAGGATAAAGTCAAACACAAAAAAGTCATAATTTTACAAGAATAAAACTGTAATATTTCAAAAATAAAGCAATAATAGGAGAAAAAGTTGTAGTTTTAAAAACCTCACGATTTCACAAAAACAATGTTGTACTTTTATAGAATTAAAGTCATCATATTTGGAGAATAAAGTCATAATATTATGGGAATAATGTCTTGATTTAAAAACAGGTGGGAAAAATATCACAAGTTGTAAAACATCAGGAAAAACATGTAATTTTATGAGAAAAGAGGCATACGAAAAGAGTCATAATTTTACGAGAATAAAGTTGTAACATTTTGAAAATAAAGGCATAATTCTCAGACAAAAAGTCATAGGTTAAAAAAAACAAAAATAATGTCAAACTTTCATGAGATTAAAGTTGTCATATTTCACAAATAAAGCCACAATATTATGAGAATAACGTCGTAATTTAAAAATAGGCAGGAAATATATACTTTACAATAAAGTCATACCCACTTGTGGCATAATGTTGAACTTGGAACTTTTTGCACAGTTCTACTTTTGTTTGGGGTTCACATATCGCTAAATACTGAGCCTGTTAGCTCTGTCTACCGTCAACTTGTTAGCATTAGTTGTCTGTTCCAACAGAAGTGAAAGTTGCTGCTTCACTTATTGCATTCGCTGTAACCAGAAACTCTGTCATTAACAAAGGTTAAGGCTTATAATTTATAAATTATGATTTTTTTTTTCACACTATTGAGAATTTATTTTCAAAATATGATAACTTTAATCTCAAATAGTATGACATTATTTTTGTTAAATTATGAGGGTTTTTTTTTTAACTACGACTTTATTCTCAAAATATTATGGTTTAATTTTCGTAAAATTCCGACTCTTTTTGTGGCCGATTTTATTCTCATAAAATTGCAGGTTTTATCTTGATATTTTTGCAACTTTATTCTCATATTGACCAGGGTTTTAATTTTCTCATGTGGCCCTAATCCGCTGTCAGAGTTTTTATTGTGCACACGGTGAGTATTGCGTCATCTGTTACTAAACTCAGCAAATGTAAAGAAGTAAAGATGAACAAACATCATCTTCATGTGTCTGAAGGAAATGAGAAGAGGGCACATGGAAGGATATAAATCATAAATCTTGGGATTGGAACGTGCCCGACATGTCTTCTTGGTGGTTTTAACTCAACAGAAAGAAACACATTAATAAAAATAGTGTTAATTCATTTTGCATCATACATTTATCATTCATATAAAAAGTCACTGTCTGTAAAAAAAATAACAGTCACAGCAGCAAGTAAACGCCATCTCTCTGGTCACATGTTCACCTGATCAGCTGATCCAATGGAGATTACATCTACCAATCAGTGATCACTTTGAGATTCATCACTTTGTAAACGCTGAGAAAAATACTGCAGTCACGTCTTCTGGGAATAAAGGTTTAAGGAGCCGAACAGAACGGATGTGTAGTTCTTTACGTCGACGGTTCAGATTCTACACGAACTGATTGTTTTCACATTCCACCTGTCCCGTCGACTATACCCATGGTGCATCTGGACAAGCTGTCACTATGACATCGATGCTGTAAACGTACAGCGCATTTACATCAATGTTTGGGACACTGTCAATCATTTGGTTCTTAGCAGGAAAAAAAAAACTTAGATTAAGGCTACGTTTAGACAATAATGACCGGAACTGAAAATACAAAAATTGCGTTACATTGTCACTTTTAAATCCATGTTTAGACATACGTTTTTGGGGGAATCTGCATGCAGATAGACACACAAAAGTCTGGGGAATGTCTTTTTTATGGATGTAGTATGACCACCAGGTGGCATCACCACCACCAAGACCATGCACCTGCCTAGAACCGAACTACTTCACTTCCTGTTTGTCAAGGGATGATCAGAGTCTCCGGACTATGTGAGTCATGCATGTGTAGAAGAATTTATGTCTTTCATCTTTTACAACCTGCTATAGCAACCTCGCTCGGACAAAACACTTGCTACGGCAGACCATATTGTTGGCAAAGGGCTGCAATACCCCTCCATCATTATTCAGTTTCCCCCCAAGTTAGATCCAAACCTCTCAGCTGTGAAAAAAAACAAGGGTAGGCTAATAAATGTACTTTGAAAATCACTTCTGATTGCTACAAAGATACTCCTTGAAGCTAAAGTCTCTGTACTTTTACATAATTTGACTCATACAACAGTGGTTTATCCAAGTGAGGTTGCCGTAATGAGTCATAAAAGATGGCTGACACAGATAAATGCTTCTGCACATGTGTGACTCACACCATCCGGAGACTTAAATCATCCCTTAACATGGTTCTCTCCTAGTGTGAAATACAATCATCAAACAGGAAACAGAACATGACAATTGCTGAAACGACTCGTAGCTGTATTTTGGAAAATCTACGCAATGAGAAAACACAGTTTTGCATTTTCAACCCTTGAGACGGTGATGCCAGATTGGACAGGTTTTCAGATTTCCACTCTAGAGGGTGGTTTCACTTTTTTGTGTCTTCAACCTCCAAAAATACTGTTACTGTCAAAACAAAAGGCACATCTGATCGAATATTTTGTCATTTTCACCCAAGAGCGTTGTCTTATAAACTGGGCTTTGGAAGTGTTTATTTTGTTTTAAGAGTTTATGTCTTACTTTAAGTGTTCATACATCCGTAGACAAATATTTCTGGATTTAATTATTTGAAATCTTGTCCAGTAAAATTCTCTTGCGCCATGGACAGATATTTTACTTCTTTCGAGTACCTTTTTCCTCAGATTTAGTGTTTTTATCTTGTTTTTGGACGCCCCTTTTTTTTGCAGTGGAGTCACAATAAATATGTTCTGATTCTAAACTCCAAGAGGATTAAACGCAGAAGGACGGGTTTGTCTTTTAACCCTTTCTGCAGCTTGTTTTATTAATGCTGTAGATGTTCCTGAATGACTTAAGTCACTGGACAGATGCAGTGGACGACCCCCGCTAAGGTTTACAGTAATCACATACAACATGTCACCTCTCAGCCATCGATGCCCCCTCTATGTCCGACAAAACTGTTTTTGTTCCATATCTTATTTCACTAAACGCCCTCTTTACAGCAGTCGCTGTGAACAGAGAATACATGAGGATATTTGGCTGTTTGATTTAAACCTCGGCATCAATCTATGATGTGGTTTTTTCCTCCCTTAGGTGAAGGAAACATGTTGTTTGATTTATTTTGGTTGGAGTGTTCCAAAATTTTGGAGACACAATGATGCTATGGAGGTAGATGTTCTCACTGGTTGAGCAAAACCTCAATGGGCAAAGCTAAACCTCCACAGGCTCTTTGGCTAAGTTGCTAATGTTATGTTTACGCCCAGTGAAAATGACATGGGTAAGAGGTAGCTAATATTATAAAGCCTAGCACTCTCGCAGTACACTGTATGTGATGGGGTCATCCTGCCTTCTGTCAGTCAATGACCTTCACCTGCCCCATTAGCCTGGGTACTAATTAACTCTCATACACATATTGATATTCCAACATCATGAATGCTATGGTCATGAATAAACAACAAGCAGCTGCTGCCATGTACATGTTTGGACGTTCAAGTGGTTTGGTTTTGCGAAGCTCCAGTTCTTTGCCCATTTCGGCTGATTTCAACCAATGTTGCCTCCAGAGCAACATCTATGTCCCAACAACAACACAAGGAGTTCAGTGGTAAATGTACTGTCATACGTCCAGCACCATGTCGTAGTGTGGCTCCTTCTTCCTCTTCCCACATTTGTTGATTAGCACCGCGTACAAAGTCAACAGAATGACCCAGTAACTGGCGTAGACAACTGCCCCGATAACCAGAACAAGCTTCTCAGATTCAGGGAAGGGTCTTTTAGTCTGCAGGATTACGGTGTAGATGATCCCAATGAAGAGGATCGTGAACCAGACTGATATCGGAATCAGCCCAATGAAGTTCACTACGATGGTTTTCCTCCCAGACGTCCCCCATCCAGACTTATTGATTGTCGCTATCGCAAACATCTTTGCTGGCAACAGACTGGACATGTACAGTACAGAGTAGAAAGACATAAAAACCATCACGATGTTGCCTCGGAGGCAGCTAGCGAATGAGGATTTGATGAGTGCGACCGCCTGCACGATCAGGAGGAACAACAGAATATTCCAGAGCCTTCCCTGGTAAAAGAGTTGGATGGCGGTGGCGATGAGGAAGAACGGGAAGAACCCTGTGATCACCGCCTCATAGGTCATCCATAAATGGTGTTTGTGGAACCACATGGAGTTGTAAAGCCACTCTCTGAAGTACGACTTACTCCACCGAGTCTGTTGGTTCAACCACCGCAGGTATGTGATCGGTGTCTCCGTCAGACACTTGGACCGAGCCGTGTATTTGGTGGCGTATCCAAGGCTCAGGACTCGGTTGGTGAGGTGGCGATCATCTCCGAAACTGCAGTGGGATCCCATGAAGGTCTGATTGTACCAGTCCTCCAGGAATTCATGTAAGAGGGAGTTCCGGTACATTCCCAATGGCCCGCTGATGCACTGCACGCAGCCGAAGTAGGACTGGCATGCCCGCTCGATGTTGAACGCCATCCAATACCTGACGCTGCTCAGGAAGGAGATCCATGACTCGTACTTATTGAGAATCTAGAAACAAGGACAAGACAGTGGGGGTAAATACATCAGACGAGATGTGAGACAGTATGATGTTTTTAATGTGGTGGTTTAGTGTCTGTACCTGAACGTCTCCTCCAACTCCTCCCACCATGGGGTCTTCTTCTAGAACCTTCACCATCTCCACTGAAGATGCTGGGTCCAGCATTGTGTCGGAATCACACACCTGAGTGAAAATAAACCAACACTGTTACAGCTAATCTGGCAGATATACATTTGCAGAAAAAATGACTACACTATCAAAATTCATCAAAAAGAATGGTTATGCAATCTAGTACTAACTCCTGTGTGTGTCATGTTACTAAAACAGACAGAAAAGAAAACATGGAATGAATAAAACCACTGTTTTTGTCAGTACAATGTCATAGATATTGATGTAAGAACTGGTGTGATTTTGGTTATTATCAAGAAAACCATGAAAAATGGCTAGAGATCAGCTCTTAAAACTAAACTACTATGAGCTATTTTTGCTGTTATCATTATATTTGTCCAAATATAGTTGCAGACATTAAAATGAACAAGAAATTGAACAAACATGTGGTGGTCTAATCATTTTATCTGTGACTGTATGACTAAAGGTATTAATATATGATGTACTATTTTATAATGTCTATAATGTGTTTTACATTATGTTATTATGAATAAGAAATTATGATATATAATGCATATCATGTATATAAATGTGGGCAGAGTTTATTTTCAGTGTGTGCAAAACTTTGGACTTTATGTTTATAATGGGACTTTGTGTCCAGTAGAAAAAGATGGGTCACTGGCAATCTATAAACCCCATTTTAGTATGAATTCAACCAATAGTTGTTGCTAAAATGTAAACTAACAAACATACTGAACCAAAAACAATACCCCTTGCCTTTCCTTTGGGGTGGTGGGGTAATTGTTTGCAATGATTCCCTGTCTTAGTTCGGGTGGGAAAACTTAGACAACATATGAAATAAATTAAATGTTGTCATGAATCCAACTACAAATGTTAATGGTCTGAATAAAACATAACAGTATGTCTGTTTGATAAGCCCTTGAAACACAGATTAGAGACGTGCTCTTTCCTTTTATCAGCCTATAACCACCCCTCTGTCTGTTTGATGCTTTTTTGCTTCCTTGTTTTCTTCCATAAAAGGTAGTGTTCCTCAGGTGATGAAAACAGTTTTAAAGCCCAGTTTCTATTAACAAAACCCATCTGGTACAGACCGGCAGCAGAGATGTGTAAGGGCGCTGGCATTGTGAGCAGCTCTGTAACAAGTTCTTTAGAAACTTTGTTAAAGGAGGTTTGTTATTTAGCGTTCCACCGTTACAGAACAGATGAAGTCAAACCAATGATAAGATCCAGTGAGACAGATCCCAACATCACACTAGACTCATGTCAGAGACCGAAGGTTACCCTCAAAATCCACCCAATCCTCTGCC
>JAPTGZ010000009.1:31978244-31992864 GCA_029814645.1 Fowleria isostigma | reverse complement strand
CTATCTATCTATCTATCTATCTATCTATCTATCTATCTATCTATCTATCTATCTATCTATCTATCTATCTATCGTACCTAACAAAACAGGTACACTCACTGTTCATGCAGAGGTGGAGACCACATTGGACCTCAGACTGGGGACTCACTGCCTTCACTGGAACCAGTGATGTCACTTGGCTGATAAAGGGTTAAAAGCCAGTGCTGATTAAACTCCACCAGTAGCAGCAGAGAAAACCCTGACACATGTGGTGGAGGTGGAAGCTCCAACAGGTTCAGTGTGTGTGAATTCAGTCTGTTAAATATATCCTGTAACACAATGACCTGAACACACACATACACACACATACTTCCTCCGTTTCCCACTAAGTGCACTCAGCTGCTCAGAGTCATTTAAGAGGCCGGAGCAGCTCGTAATCGTTGGCATCTGATAACGTGCAGATGCATTAAAGTCCAGGTGTTGGTGGTTATTCAGAGTAAATCCCGGGACATCACCGTCAACCGAGTGGAGCTGGTTTATCTAATCAGCAGAGAGCGGACTGGTGTATCTGAACAAGTCAAACGTTGAATCGGACGCCTGGTCAACCTCTGTCACAGCTTCTCTTATCACAGAGGACCAGTCTGTAGGGCTCAGGGACCAGGAACATTAAAAAGGCACCACAAAAAGTACCTTAAAAAGTAGTTTCACATGATACGATGGGAATCAGAACCTAGTTGTGCATAAATATATCTGCATCATCTCAGCAGTCACTTTTCCATCAGACATATGCACAAAACTTTACTGATATTTACTAAAAAATGGGAAAAAAGCAGAAGTATGTAATGTCATGTTTCCAACATAAATGGTCAAACTAATTAGTCGTGTTATGTCTCATTGTGTCAACAGGTGTAAGACACTATCAACACAGACCATGTGTTTCAGTTTCATCCTCCTGTAGATGAAATAATTCCAGATAAATGATGTTACTTTTTTTTTTTACATCAAGTCTTTGTTTTGGGTGATTTTCTCTTGTTCATTGTTCATTTTTCAGTGTAGTTACCAGCGACTCCCTCCAAACTGATTAAGAATGATTGTGATTGGTGGATCGCTGTGCACAGTGTATGTCACGTACCTTTGAAATTAGATGAGAACATGTAGAGTTGATTTGCTTTCTACATTGCAGGACTTATAATGTGACTATTGCGCACACGTACATCTTGACTCTGATGCTCAGACAATACATTGTGCAGCTCTGGGTGGTAGTCTGTAGCTGCCTGGTGATCTCAAAGGTGCTGTATGAAGATGGAGGTATTCACTCTTTTTGCCACAGCTTTTCTCCAGCACTTTTTAGACATTGGACTTTTGTTGTCATTAGTCGCTTTTCCATTGGACATGTGTGTAAAACTTTACCCATATTTCTTACTAAATGTGTTAAAAACAGAAGGGAGTAATGTTGGTTTATCTATTAAATCCCAAATGCTCTGATTAGTTTATTTTTTGGGGTCAGATGTCAATAGAAGTCATTCCATAAACGTGGTGACCAACATAAATATCTGTGTCTTGAATCTAAAATGTTCGTTATCCCTCTATCCCATAATAATTCATAAATGATTGGGTTTCCTCATGTGTCCACACATACCACCAGCACATGTTTGTTTTAAAACTCTTTTTTTTTCTTGTTGTAACATCCATCAACATCTGTTTTTTTTGTTCATGTGACTAGTTGGGCATAAAAGGTCTTTCTGTTATAGTAATATGCGATATAACAAATTTACTAAGCTAAAAAAGAAAATCTCTTGCAAGCACAAAAAGTTTTCATGCAGTACAAATGGTGAAGATTGTCCAGGATGATGCTTGAATATTTACCGATTCTTTCCCAGGTTTTCCCTGGTCCTGTTGCCGTGGTCCTGCTTCTCTCCTCCTCCATAATCATTTATCCATATACTTGTGATAGTGTTTAATGTACATGGCCAACAATTTTGGGAATGACACAAAAGCATTCTTTGCTTGGATGTGATTTATTTGCCAATAAAAGTCATTGAAACCATATAATTCTTTTAATTATTCTTCAATGTACCTCTGAAATGTACAAAAAAAAAAAAAAATAGGCAGCAAATTTTGTGAAAACAACACTTGTGTCATTCCCAAAACTTGTGGCCACGACTTATACAGGTAGAGCTTTACATTATTGGTTCTAAGAGTTACTGTAGTAGTACTTGTATGTGCAGTGGTAGCATTAACAGCTATGTACATTTCTACAGGTTACAGATAGGAACTGGTAATAGCAGCTCTATTTGTTAACAGTGGTCTGTTTTCCATTGACCCTCAAATTGTGTGAATATAACTTGTGCATAAAAATTTGCCTAATGAAAAACGACAATTTGGCCCAAAATTCTCATTTTTTGACGCAAAGTTTTTGCATTTGCAAGAGGTAGTTTTTCAGGTGAAGTGAAATTGTTATCTCACATAAAACTACAATGGAAAGACCCTTTTGCACTACTAAAGTTAAGGAAATCCAATCATTTATGAATTATTATGGGATAGAGGGATAAAGAGCATTCTAGATTCAAAACAACAGGTATTTATGTTGGTAACCATGTTTATGGAATGACTTCTCGCATCAAGATTGTGATACAAATAAAATCAAATCATCGCATTTTTGTTTTAATGGAAAAACACACATTACGCACTTCTGACTTTACCACATTTAGTAAATATGGGTAAAGTTTTATATGTATATGTTAAATGGAAAATAAACTGGTAATAGTTCAGTTTGTTGTGCATATGTGTGTGTGTGTGTGTGTGTGTGTGTGTGTGTGTGTGTGTGTGTGTGTGTGTGTGTGTGTGTGTGTGTGTGTGTCCCCCTTTGAATTAAATCTGATTTAGATTTATTGATTTCCGTCTGAACAAAAGTGTGAGTTGGACGTCCAGTTAAACTCTGGACTGACAGGTTTATAGGATGGGTTTCAGACTGTGGTAGGGCGTCACTCACACCAAACAACACGGCCCATTGTGTCAGATGTATTTATGCAGGATTTGGACCTTCTCCTCTGTTCATCAGGCACCATGTTGTGATTGGCGGATGCTCTGAAAAGCAGAGACGCAGACAAATGGAGGTGATTTTCATTTTGTCAGTTAACTGTGAGTTAGTCCAGAATCTGAAATGAGATCTGTTATTATTCAGATCCAGCAGCAGTGGGAACTTCACACTGTTAAAAGTGTGTTTGTCCCAGTAGACCAGACGGACGGCGCTCCAGCTGGAGGAAACGCTGCCGCCGCCAGGTCAGTATGTAGGGATTAAAGCCGAACCATGCTGTTTAGACCGGTAGGATTCAGAACCAAAAGGACCAGTACCCGTAAAAGATATGTTCATTTGCGGTCATAGTTTTGATGAAGGTCTGGTCAAATCTAGCCTTTAGACCTGACCCTCTGAGAACGGAACAGGAAAAAAGTTCAGCTCTAATATATCAGGACCTGTTCCATCAAACCATTTCCACTGTTTTAATCGTACATCAGAGTAAAGCATCATCCTGTCATATCTATAGAGGCTTCAGGGAGCAATTCCATTACAGACCTGAACGCCTTGACTTGGATTTAAGCGAAAACGTGGTTATTTCATAAATTTTTTTAGTGTCTTTATGAAGTTTGAGCCAAATTCACACTGAGAGAAACTGAAGCTTCAGCCAAGACGTAATCCTTCAAACTCTGACCGTTTACATCTGAAACATCCACTTCCATTTAGTGTCAGTATTTAACACAACGTTGACAGGTTTCACTGACAGGTTGAGTTAGAACACAGGTGTCAAACATGCGTTCCGTGGGTCTATACCGGTATGCCAAAGGTTCTAATGTGGTCCATGAGATGCCAACATATCACCTTTTTCCTTGCATTAGTCGAGCCCACTCCACACTGACTTCTTTTTTTATGCCACTTTTTCTCTCCTTTTAATGCCGGCTGTAGGTAAGGAGGCGCCGGCTGCTGAGACGGTGTCTGGTACCGGAGTCATAGTCTGCCTTTTCAATGTTGTCCATTCCTTAGCCTTCAGGTGTAGATTATGTTTAACCTTTAAAAAAACAAGCCATTTATTGCTATTTTTTGTCCTCCTGGCCTCTCTGTCTATTAATGCATGTATAATCTCAACTCAAATCTTTTTCAGGACAAACTGGGCAATAATAATATGTATTCTAAAATGATGCCACATGAATGGATCAATAGTTATATAATTATATGAGTATAACAACAAAGAAAAAACAAAATAGAAATTGAATGTCACTGAATTTAATTTAAAAAAGACACAGATTAACAATGTCCAAGCTTTGTCATTTTCAAATATGTTTCTCTCAGGCCTTGGCTATCAGGAGAAAGAGATCCCAACATTGTAATACAAACACAACCAAAAATTTTATAATTTTTTCTCCACTCGTTTCTTGACTCACTTCCTCAGTCACTTGTGTCACTCCTTGAAACAGTTTCTGTGTGGAACAAGACAAACTTATTTACCTTTGTTTTGGCCATGGGAGATTATTATCCCTTTGCTTTTGATACTGGAAGATAACTATTTCACTTCACTATTTCAGCTTTGGCTGCTCGGATTAGATGTCACGTCATCAAACAAAAGAAGAAGAAATCGGAGCATCTCATTGGTCGAGAGACCGACTGGGAGTTGTCATTGTTTACATCAAGCTTCAATACGGATTCTGCGAACATAATTTAGCATGTTTTTATCACAAAATGTAATGAATAATGAACGTATCACAGAGTTATAACGGTGGAATTCAAGTGTGACATTTCCGAAAAAAACGCTGCACTTAACGGCCGGATTGAAAACTTTCTCAAAAGGCTAGAATTGCCTTGAGCTCACCATAGATCACCCAAAGAGTATGCTTGTGATAGCAATTTTCCCCATTAAGTTTCGTTGTGTGGTTCCTGAGATATTCTGCAAAGTACCAACACTGTTGCGTGGGGGCGCCTGCAAACCAGCGGAGTACTAAGAGTTAACGAGTGATTATTTGACCGACCCAACCCAACCCGCAGGACCACGGGTTAAGGCTCCCACAGAGTTGTGCTGACTTGACTCTGCGGACATCCACACGTTGTCAAGGCAGACTTGATGCAACCCAAAGCGGACATCCGCTGGACATGTCCACACAAAGCTCAAGACACTCCTCCACACTCCCGGACACACAATGCGAGGATGTGTTCAAGTACCAAATGTGGTACCGTTTGAATTTACATGAATCAATAGTCAGTAGTACTGACGGAATTCAGTCGGCACCCGTAAAAACACCAAATTTGGTACCCATCCCTTAGTGTAATAAAATAAAATTACCTGGAAATATTTAAATTTACAAGCTATCCTTTGAAATAAAATGTTAATAGCATGAACACATTTTTTAAAAAAAATATGAAAATTAAGTGTAATTCAAGCAATATTCTGCCTGGTATTAAATGTTTGTGTAACATTGTGTGTAAGTTACATGTATAAATACAACAGAAAAATAAAGAGAAGATAAAAATCTAAAACACTTTTGGGTCCCAACCCACCACTAAAAGACTGTTGATCCTGAACTACAGTGAGTTTGACGAGTCTGGTCTAAAACATTCCAGTAAAGGTTGACTATCCGTGGGTGTGAAGACCACACTGCTGTGATAGACCACCTGAGTCTGAGTCTGTGCTGTTGGAGTCATGGTGAATTAGAGCCTAGGCTGAAGACGCCGACCACGCCGCCACCTCCGTCCCAGTGGTTTTAACCTGACAGAGTGCAGAGCTGTGCAGGTGAGTGGACCATCTGATGACATGAAAGAGAACATCTGTTGAGGAGATGTGAAACCTGAGTGGAACCTCTGCTGCTTGTTTAACAACAAAGCGTAACAAAGTGTGACGCTGGCGGCCATTTGGCGGCTTAGCGCTCGTGGCAGCGCCTGCCCGTCTTTCTGCGAGTGTGTGTCTGTGTGTCCAGGTGTTAAAGTCGGCCACAGGAAATCCTCAGTGACGGCCAGGACCAAAAGGCTTTTACTGAGTGATGGGCCGGAGGGAGGGGCTGGTGGCTCGCTGGGTGGCGAACTCCCTTCAGAGACTGCGGCGCACCCTGATTGGCTGGCCAGGACCAGATGACTGATGATGTTTGTGGAGAGTGGGTCGGTGTGGGGGTAGGAGGGGAGTTTTTACTTCTGCTGGTGTGTTGTTAACAAGGCTGAAACAACATGATCACCCACGTGGTTTCCTCTGATGGATCCGTTTACAGCTCGGCTTTATCTGGAAACACCATCCAGACGCTCAGGGGTTAAAAACAGAAACACCCCCCTGATAAAAACTCTGAGGTGGACCTTCAGGACACACGTCACATGATTTGGACCTTCAGGACACACACCTCACATGATGTGATGTTTAACCCACCGGAATAAAACTGACCAAAGATGAGTCAATCACAGACAGTTTCCTTCAGTTTTTTGTCTTCAATTGTCATATTTTTGTTGTTTGTTTGTTTGAGGGTTAGGGATGCAGCGATTATGAGGTTTCAACAATTAGCCACAATTAAAAAATGTCATGGTTAATTAATCATAAAGCCTCTGCAACACATGTCTCTGCTGTCACTCTCAAAGACAGGGAGAATATGCTGGAAATGTCAGCACAATTTGTGATGACTTTGAATAAACAACTATTATCAGTGATACCAGCAAACTCAGCAAGTTCACTTTTACTACAGTTATGACCTACTTCTACAAAACCTCAGACACATTTGATCAACTCCACTAATAATAGAACCTACGGATTCACCGTGCACTAGTTAGTCATGATTGTTTTGAATCTCAGCCCCCTGTTAGAAAAAAAAAACAAACACCTAAATTTAACATGTTCATATACTTTTGCCCATATAGCAAATGACAGTGGTGTGTACAGACTTTTTGAAGGGTAGGGCACAAGATGGCACTTTATAGCCCACTTTGGCTCCCAAGAGGACACTTTAGCATGCATTTTAGCTCCAAAGAAGGCACTTTGTAGCACATTTTGGCTCTCAAGAGGGCACTTTATAGCTTGCTTTGGCTCCCAAAGGTCATGTTAGCATGCATTATGGTTCCCAAGAGGGTACTATAGCGCATGTTTTGGCTCCCAAAAGGGAACTTTGTAGCATACTTTGGCTCCCAAAAGGGAACTTTGTAGCATGCTTTGGCTCCCAAGAGGGTACCTTGATGCATGTTTTGACTCCCCAAGAGGGCACTTTATTGTGTTTTGACTACCAAAAGGTCACTTGAGAATGTATTTTGGCTCCCAAGAGGGCACTTTAGCACATGCTTTGGCTCAAGAAGGTACTATAGTGTATGTTTTGACTCCCAAGAGGGCACTTTATTGCACATTTTGCCTCCCAAGAGGGTACTTTAGCAAACATTTTTGAACAACCTTCACCTCCCCCCACACACCCCTGTGTACACCACCGGCACATGAGTCTAATGATAAGTTTTATTTCCTTCAATCACTATTAAACGTTGGTTTTTTTGTCCGTATTTGTTCTTGATCCAGTGTTTGTCCACGTTTGCAGTATCTTTAGGTTCAGTGTTTACAGCCCAGGTATCATTATGTACAGTTCGTATTCACTCACTGCTCCCTCCTAGCTGCTGTTTATTGGCGTTGTGAAGCCCAGACTACATACATCATGGTAAACTGCAGTAGCGTGAGCCAAGCATATGGCGCCAATAACATTAATAGTGGGGAAACACAGGAGAGATCAGTCATGAGACAAGGAAACCATTCAGATCTTCTCCTCCTTCAGTCTGCTCTGTGTTCCACCTACAACATCAGATATGGAACACGTCCTCAGTCAGATCCAACCTCCTCGTAGTGTCTGAAACACAACGACCTGACGCTTTACATTAAACCCACTCACCTCCAACCTCATTTTAATCCTGTTTTATATGATTTCTGTCCTGGCAGTGGGGGGTTTCATTGTTATATGTGAAGGAGCTCAGAGGTTTGTTGTGGAGTTGAAACTCCTACTGTTCCAGAGGTGGAACATGTCCAGATAAGCCTATACCACAGGGACGTCCATGGACATGAAGACCAACCTCAGACCACCTCATTCAGCAACAGTCGACGACTGTACACATTCATGACACATGGAGGTTAACATAGGAGCTGAATCCTGTTGAACAGCACTGATTGGATGGTTTCCATGATAATATTATGACATATGATCAAATACACCCAAACGCAGCAGTGAGCATCCACCAGAAGACAACGCATCGTTACACTCCTTCTGCTTATTTAGGTTTTTAATGAGAGCCTTGATTTTTCCACAGAATCATCATCAGACTGTTCACATTATCCAAATCCTAAATATTAACTACAATAAACCGCTGAGCATTAACTTATTGCACACATCTGTTTCCAATTGTCGTCATGATTTATATGTAGCATGTGAGGAAACACTGGTAGAAACTGTAACAGCATGAATCTGAAAACCCACCAAGACGAGCGCCACCACAGGATTCGATGAACGTCATTTAACTCCATAATAAACATCATTTAACTCCATGATAACGATGGATAATAGCGAGTGTCATGATTATGTGGTCTATCAACACCAGCTAATTGGTTTTACATAGAATAGAATAGAATACAATACAATACAATACAGTACAATACAGTACAATAGCCTTTGTTGTCATTGTGCTACTCCAGTCAACATACACAACAGTATTAATAAAAAAACAATACTTCAAAAATTATTAAATATAAAATGACAAAATTAAAAACATGATTAGTAAATAGAAAATAAAATTTTAAAAAAGCAAAATAAAACAGGCTTAAAAGTAGAATAAAATAAGTGGTTCCAGGCCCAACAAACCCCACCCCTCACACGTATCTTATTTTGTCATTGATCCAGCTGATGTCATCATGTCATTTCAGTTGCTTCTATATGTGTGCCAAGTTTGAAGTAAATTGAAACAAAATTGATGTTTTTATAGACATTTGAAATTTCGCCCATTGTAAGTAAATGGAAGGAAAAAAGATTTTAAAAAATCATAAAAATGTAGAACTTTGACCTACTTTTCCCAAAATATAACCACATCTATTCTGGGTCACTGGCAATCTATAAACCCAATTTACGTTGTATTGAATAAATATTACACTGTTCATAGAGAATGATAATCGTCTGATTTATTTCACATTATCCCCCTTATTCAAAGTGTGTGTGTGTGTGTGTGTGTGTGTGTGTGTGTGTGTGTGTGTGTGTGTGTGTGTGTGTGTGTGTGTGTGTGTGCTCATGGTTGGGTCTTGGCATGTTTCCTGCTGCCAGCTCCGTGGCTTTACCTCAGCGTGGACCACACCTAGACCTGCTGTAAAGGAGGCTGGTATGTGGACGGGTTCACCACAGCAGCTGTAACAGCACACACACACACACACACACACACACACACACACACTCACACACACACACGCACGTCTAACTGCAGCCTTTACAGCCGACACACAGAAGCTTCACATGTCTGTAATGTGACATCAGAAGGAGGGCGGGGCCTCTGTGGTACAAACGTCCAGCTGTTGCTCTCAGTTGACACATGTGCTGCAGCTTTTCCTACATGACTTAATCAGACTAATGAGTGAATATAGGGTTCAGAGTTTCCATTACTCTGCACCGTTACCTGCCTCCAGTGGCACCCAAGACGCAGACACTCCAACATGCACATGTACGACCACGACACAGGCCAATGTGTTTTCATTTTATGCTCATTGATGGGTGGGGCTAGGAGGAATTATGTGGTGATTATATGATTATTGGACCATGACCCTAGGCTGAAGGACCTGTGGGTCTGTCCCAGGTTCTTCAGGGATGACCTCTAACCCCGAATCATCAGGGAAACCTGGTTTTATGTAAGTCTACTGCTTAAACCAGGGGTTCTCAACTGGTGGGTTGGGACCCAAAAGTGGGTCTCGAATCTGTTTTCAGTGGGTCAGGGTCATTGTCTGGGGAAAGATCATTTTAATAGACCTGTGTTTCATTAGCAGGTATGTGTTTACTGGGCAACAATGTGGAGACATGTCGAAATAAAACCGCAGACCTATCTGCATCAGAGTGCATGTAAAAACACCAGAGGCAATTTTACCTAAAACATATTTCAAACTAAGTAAAGGCCAGTGTGTTTGTAGAGAATAGATATGTTAAGCCTCATTCACAAGGCGTCTTACGACTGCTGGGTTCACACAAATGTCCCGGTTCTTATGACTCCTGGAGTTTGTTCACATTGGTGGAGGGAGCAGGGCTGTGTCTATCTTTGTGGGGGCCCTAAGCAATATTCTGTTTGGGGGGGCCCTAGTTTGTGAAAGTACAATAAAGAGATTCCTATTAACCCTTTAGATGGTCGACTAAGATGACACTATCTATTCCATTTCATGAGTAAAACAGGCTACAGTTAAAATTAAACATCTGAAGTTGAGGCTTAAGTTAAACTAATAAACACTATAAAACAATCCTATATATGTCAATCAAGAAAACAGATTTTGAGTATTTACATATAGATTTTTTTAACTTAAAATAAGAAAATTCAACCACTGAGATAACTTCTTTTTTGATGCAAGAAATGGCCCTGGGAGGTAGCAGTAGTTTCTTACATCTGTATTTCAAAGTTGGTATGGCTACAACTCCCTGCACTATCAAGTCGATGGTAGAAGATCTTAGTCTTTTCTAATAAATTTGGTAAATTTGGAGGATGGGAAAGGGCCTACAAAACCTCTCAGCCCCGGGGCCTAACGTTAGGTTAAGGTGGCCCTGCTTCTATGTATTTTTCCTGTAATTAGTCACATTTGCACTTTTTAAACCAATGTTTAATGGATGTCGTTGGTTTGATAGTATAGATGAAGTTGCAAATGTAAAGTCCTGACTGCATCCATCACATCACAGTCAGATCATTTAATAAACTCAAAGGTAAAATAAGGCGTTGGAGCTGAGTGTGAATCCAGATGCTCCTGTAGATGATGGATTACACAAGTGAAGGTGGAGCTGGAACATACACCAGCGTCAGGACATGGAGCGTGGAACAGACAGTAGGAGCTGAAGAACGCTGAATAACGCCGCTTCATTAACACGGAACAACATCTGGAAAACTTACATAACAGGGCAGAGCTACCACGGCTTCTGTTACCGCGGAGACCATCAGCCAAGCATTATTCTGCACAAAAATATGAATTCAATGTGTTGGACACCAGCTGTAGCCAGGACTCGGGCCGCCGTAAAAATCCGTCAGCCGTCATCCTGTCAGGCCATGTTCCGGATTTTGGAGCTGAAGGTTAATATTGGGATTGTTTTTCACTGTTCAGATCCTCATCTGGACCACCTTTGTCCTCATGGTCTGGGCTTTTTACCTCCCATTTTACAGCCTGGTCTCACCGTCACACTGCCCGTGTTTTTACCCGCCGGCGCTCCATTACCGTCCATGAAATTACTCTGCTGCTGGGTTTATGACGGAGGCTTTTCCCACAACACACAGATAAATCAAGTGACAGCGACAAAGGGCTAATGGAGCTGTGTTGCTGTAACATATGACCCACGTTTAGGCTGGACGTAAAGAACAGACACATCAGAGGATGCCGCATTTTATCCTCAGAGGTCATTAAACATTACGTGTCAGTTTACACAAGACAAATGGAAATATCCGCTGCATGCCTCAGTTCAGAAATGCTGATGTTGAATCTATATAAACATGTTCTACACCAGTTTACAGTCTAGTACGGGAACCAGGGCCTCACTGGGACCGTCTACATCCACACCAAAACTATGACCTATCATCATATAAACAGTAAAATCTGATGCTATATCAGTAATCTGATTATAATAAATCAGATTAACACACCAGGATTTGTTCCAATACTCCCATGTCTTCATGAATGTATACAGGTTAATCTGATTTATTTAGTTCTGTTACATCTGATCATGTGGAAAATCTTTTAAAATCATAGAAAACAGACGTGACAGATGACAATAAAAGGAAGTTTGATTCTATGTCACTAAAGTCAAACACAGCAAACGAAGCAAAACAAAAACTGAGTAAAATACTGTATGAAAAGAGCAAAACTAAGCAAAAATTTATTGGAATAATGAGAAATGAACAAAACCCAAAGAATGTGAGTTAAAGACAATAAAGAAAGTTGGATTCTATGCCATGATGTACGTATGAACTCTGAAATAAATTCAATAATGGACTGAAACGACTAAACCAGGGTTTATGGATTATCCTATTTATAAACTGATGGTGAAAGCATCACATCTGATATTATAATAATCTGAATAATATAATTTATTGGATTATTATGGTCTGTGTAAGCGGAGTCAGTGTGTAATTTTTCAATATATTAGATACGCGAATGCCAGCCCTCTAGGCGTTCTCATGTTCAACATCAGTTAAATCTGAACATTTCATTTTGTATTTTACAACCAATGCTGCAGTTCATACAGCAGATACAAAACTCGACAAAATCAACATTCCATTTGTCAAAATGTGTCACATCAACAGCTCAGTTTTGTATCAGGTGTAGAGGGGGTAAACTGCGGAGACAATTTAAGTATGTTCTTAGACATTTTTTAGATTGTTTTTCCTTTTTTTTAGGAATTCTGAATGTATGTGGATGGTGGAAGTCTCACAACTTTTATAGTATATATTACATATTGAATTTATTTTGCTATTACTAGTGTACATGGCAATTGATTTGTCTATTTATCAATTTATTTGCTCTGCTATTAGTTCTTACAAAAGTTTTGTTTTTTCTTCTGCTTGAAACAAATTATAGACAAACAGACAAATAAAATTTATGTATTTATAAAGATGGAGGCTTTAATTTCTGCCTCTCCCTGCACCTTTACTGTATTATTATGTTTTTGATTAATGTTATGTGTGAAAAATAAATAAAAACAGGGTTCCTTCTAGTTTCTACAAGTTAAATCTAAGACTTTTTAAAGACCATTTCAAAACTACTCAGAACATAATTTAATGCCCATTTCACAGCCATACTGGCAAATGTTTGACTCCTAGAATTAAGGAAAACGTATTTGTCAAAATCAGCAGACACTGAATATTCCACACAGACTGCACACAGAACTGAATGTTGTGTGATCATCTCTCACTGGGGGTGAAAAAGTAATTGATAATTGGTTCCTAATATAAATTATTAGGTTGGAAAGGGTTGAACTGAGTAGACGAATGTTACTTTCTTTGTGGTTTGGACAATTTAACAGACACATTTAAACATAACACAGACAACAAGTTTTTGGAAACAACCTCAGACCTATCATATTAAATTTAATACATTTTACGTACCGTACTTTTTTAATGGTATTAAATGCAGATTTGTAAATTAAAGACCCCACGGGAACCCTGAAAATGAATAAATGAAATAAATAATCATAGGTGTGTACTCTGAAAAACATGCATGTAAACACATCAGATCTGATCAATACATTTATGTGATCAATAACAGTTATCAGATTTATATGGCGGTTTGACTACTTCCTGGTTTTATCTGATGAGTGTGTTTCGGGTTTGAAGCTGAAGCAGTGGCATTAGTTAAAAGGACACGGTGTTTGCAGACCAACCACAGACGGATTCAGTAATCAATCCCAGTGGACGGACAATTAAACACATCCTAATTAAACATAAATCAATGGATAAATTCTGTCCATACATTTGTATGCAGCTGCAGCTCAGAACGTCCACTTTATTCAAGGGTCATTCAATTATCAGTAAACATTATTGTTCATTGTTCATCACATGGTTGACATTAACTCTGTACATGACACCACATTAACTCATTAGTGTCAGTGCATGAAGCCGACACCAACATGTGTGTTCATTTTTAATATTTACTGTATAGATATGCAGACATATGTAATACAATTATGTTGGACCTTACACAAGCCTTTACAACACACACACACACACACACACACACACACACACACACACACACACACACACGAAGGATGTCCGATTGGAGACACTCCATGTGACCGATATGTGCCCTTTAATGACATTTCACAGTCTGTGAATAAATACAGGTCAGAGCTATAATAGGAACCAGAACCGAGTCTGAGTGGGACCATTTTATCTTATCAAGGACTAAAACTTCTAAAAGTTGTGTTTCACCAGATTTTGCTGTGAGATCATTTCCGTCCATAAACCTTGAGCGGGTAAACAGATATAAAACATCTACTCATCCTAAAAATCAGAGGTTAAACACATATGCATATTTGACCCCCCTTCCTCTAAATATCCACAAAAACACTTTACATACACTTTAAACATGTTCTACAAACACTGTCCCATCAGTATCTCCAACTGGAGGAGGATCAGGTCATAAAGGACGTCTTAAAACTAACCTAAACATGTTTCAGACAAGTCTGTTCATAAACCCATAAAGACCCAAACATCCACTGTAAACCTAAACCACCTGTTGATCCACCTACCCTATCAATCCATGTCCATAATTGGTGTAAAATACAGTTATTCATCATTTCATGGTCATCACATATGACCCATTTGGACATTCAGAGCCTCTGTAGTTACCATGGAAACACAATCATCTTTGACAACATTAATTCACCAGTAAAACCCATTGAGTTGGATCAATGACAGTGAATGGACACACTGGGT
>JAPTGZ010000009.1:31759802-31774396 GCA_029814645.1 Fowleria isostigma | reverse complement strand
ATGACAAAGAAACTGGAAACTAACAATAATAAAAGTACAATAAAAAAAAAATTTTAATGACAAAATAAAACTCAAAGATGCACAAAATAAAAATTAAGTCTAAAAAAAAGTTTAATGAACATAAAGGAACGCTGTGCAATGAGACTGATGATTTTTGAACCTCTGGTCCACTGTAGCAGCGCTGGCACTTCACCTGAAAATGGAGGAAGACGACAGAATAGTGGATGCTAGGGATGCAATGGGAAAACCGAGTACCTGGTTCTGGTCGGTCTGCTGCAGCCACGTCTTGTCTCTCTTTCTCCCTCTGGACTATAGGCTATGCAGGCAACGTTGTTGTCCAAAGTGACAGCGTAGGTAGTGATGCATTCCGTGCAACGATTAATCCAGCTAGACACAACACACATCCAATACAGTGACACATTATGACAAGGAAATGTGTACAATAGATCAGAAAAACAAGCATAATGAATCATTTACAATGGCACCACAGAGAGAAGCTCCTCCACTGCCTACCAATATGAAACAGAAGCTCCTCCCACTGCCTACTAAGACAAAACACAAGCTCCTCCCACTGCCTACTAACATTGTAATTTATGTTTAATAAATAATAGAACCAGGTAGATTGGTAAATTATATATTTTCATTCTTTCTTTATAATATGTAGAACAAACACACCTACAGTCACACTGTCCAACTTTACAGTCACATGGTTTTTCATCAAATTCATAATCTTCATCGGGTGATTTTGTTTAATCTTTATTTCATATCGTAAGCCCTGTATCGTACTTCGCAATGTTTCGTAACTTGACTGTTTCATTACAGCCCTATCTGTTCCATGAATTAATGTCTTTGAAATATCTAATTAAAATATGTTTTATTTATACATATAATGTACTCTCATATATTCAGGAAAGTGTGGTTTGATCAATATTTACACTTTGTTTATTTTTTCCACACCTTAAATAACTGCTGTATACTTCCATGATGATAAATTCATGTTTTTTATTCAATATTTGGTTCTTATTCCTTAATGACATGTTAAAGTACTTGCTTAGACCTACAATTTGACCTATAAATTAATTTTACAAATATAAAATGATTACTATCAATGCACACTCTTACTTGCTTGGCCAGGCCCACATATATAATAAATAAACAGAATATGTTGTGTTGAGGATGGGCTGTCCTTTTATGATGAAGGTGAAACCAGTCCAGTTCTGGTCAGACAGTTGTTCTTCCTGTCGTCTGATACCGCGACATAACAGAGACAGACACTAAACACATTAACGAGGTCTTACACAAATATTACCTGTATAAATATGATCAAACCTGTTTCCTGTCATGGCGCGTGCTGCTGACCTCTGACCTCTGGGCCAGGTTGTCCTCTATCTGGTTAAATACAGGTCTTATCGTCATACTCCTGACGGATACCCCGATACAACAGATGTCTTTACTCATATTGACCTTCCTGAGTCGTCTATAGACCTGTTTCACACTTAACAGAAATACATACGTCACATAAAAGGACTTCCTGCCATGTGTCTAACACGGGGGGGGGGGGCGCGGCGGCAATTTTTTGGGGCATTTCATGTTTGATGTCATATCTGGTTACTACAGACATTTTTACACAGATCCAGTAAAGTCAGATGGTGATCATCCTTTTTTCCCCTCTACTGACTGATTTCCACAGAAAGGACAAAGGAGTAACACGTGAGACGGGTGGACTTTCACACAGTGGACCTGCCTTCACCAATCAAAGGGGCAGGGACCAGTGCTCATTTTAAACACAGTGGGCACATATGGAGGCACTGGCCCAATGTGGCCGACACAGACACCAGCTTATTATACAGTTATAGAATCATGGTTATAGTATTATAGAGTTATAGGGTTAGTGTTCTAGGTTTAGAGTTATATTCATATCCATTTCTTGTGGTTAAATCCCAGTTTGTGTTGGTCAGACCGATGTTTGACCAACACAAACTGGATCATCTGTATGACAGTGAAGGATTTATGTCCTATGATGATGTATTAAATAAACAGAACATTTGTGGTTATCATGTCCCTACATCGTCAAACTGAAGTCAACCATGTTCGAGAGTCTTTGGGTTTACCTCATCACCACCACAGAGCCTCCATATTTTACGAGTACAAAATGAACTCTGACCTCACACTTTGATCTAAACTATAGGAAGGTTTTAAGGGAAAAGGATGTCAAAGTTGCTTTTAGGAATGTGGGACATTTTTATGTAGATGATATAGGATCATACAAAGGTTTGATTGAACCCTGTCAGACTGAATGGATCAGGTCTCATCAATAACTGAACGATAACAGGACTCTGAACCTCTCTCTGTAGGAACGTCCCACTTATCAGACCCTCTGAATGGTCATTGAATGTGTTCTGACTGGTTAGACCTGGTCCACTTGGTCCAGACTGGGTTAATTGGTGATAGAGAAAAGATATGGGACATGTCAAAAGGACCTCCTCTGGTATCAGACAGGAATATTAAACAATAAAAACTCCTAAAGCCCCGCAGTTTAAACAACAGGTCAATATGATACAGATGACCTCGTATGGACGTACGCTTTATAGGGTCAATAACAGCACCAGAACCACTGTGGTCTTATATGACTATTACTGCCCATCAGCAGCAGGACAGTGCATTCACTGACCTCTGGGATTTAGTTCATGTATTTTATTACATCTTCTCTAAGAACTCCCATACCTTGTATTATTGATATGTTTCATTTATGGACCAAAGCTAGTTTGTTAACATTAAACATGGTCTGTATTAGGTAAAACCTCCAATAAAAACTGGAATAATAATAAAGTTATTGGATTTACTTACATTTACTCTTTATCTGTTTTGTTTATTGTTAATGATTGTGTAACTGCTTCATAATAAATTGCTCTTCAAGGAATAAATAATACATTTGAAGTTGAACATGGACACGTGACCTTCCATGGACCATGACCCTCATTTATTCGCAAACAGAAGGGGGGAAAAGCCAAAGTTAAACAGATGAATAAAGTTCAAATAAAAAGAACAAGGAGTTGAACTGTAACAAAAACCATAATGAAAACAGTAAGAAAAGGACTGGATTTATCTACAACACACTGCATTTAATCTGAAAACTAGATTCACCAGGTTCTAATATTCTCTTGTAATAATGAACATCTGATCCAGAAACAGAACCATAAAGATGGACCAGTACAACACCTGAAGTTTAAGTTGATCATAAACATGAATAATCAATAATAAAATGAACCAGTTTTATCTGATAAAATGAATATGTAACTGAACCAGAACCACCTGGTCTATCTCCATGATATGACTATAGAGTCAGACTTTCTTCTGGTTCTGGGTCCAGGTCTGAGGTGGATCCGGGTCTGATACTCCTGGTTCTGGTCTAGCCTGGTGGACTCAAGTGGCCTACAGAGACCCGGGTTCGGTTTTAGCCTGAGTGTGCTGAACCGAGTCATGTGGTCCACACTTAGCCCGGGTCTATGTGAACAATAACCCGAGTCGTGTCTACCGTTCCACCCCCGCCCTCCTCCTGCCGTCACGGAGCTCACAGATCGGGTCCACATGGAGCCCAGGGCCGGTCCGGGACCGGGCCGGTGGGTGACCGGCTGCAGAGGCCAACTAGCCCCGTTAGCCAGGCCGGTCCAGTCCGCTGTGTGCGTAAACTTACCGGGGCTGAACGCGGCCGTGCTGCCGCCAGGCGAAGGCGGACTTCCTGGGTCTCGGCGGCGGAGCCTCCAGGTGGGACCCGCCAGTGTGTGTGTGTGTGTGTGTGTGTGTGTGTGTGTGTGTGTCCGTCGGCGGCTGAGCCTGAGCCCCGGCCCGGCCGGGACTCGGCGGTGGTGCGGTTCGGTGGTGGAGCCCGGCGGACGGACCGGTCTAACGGCCACAGATGCTGGATCCGCTGGACTCGTTCCTCCGCCGCCGAACCTTTGTGTTCTGTTCGGTACTTCGTCTGCTCGTATCCCCGGAGGCCGGCCGTTGTCCGGGTTCCGCCGGTGCCGCTTTGACCCAATTCTCGGTTATTTTTTAACGGCAGATTTTTAATGATCACACGGCGTCATCAGTCGGTGATACGCGATGACGTCATTCCGCGGCGACTCGGCGCTCCCGAAATTGAACAAACTGAACATTTTTCGGTGTTTTTACTCTGTAATCCAGTTCACGGTGGCCCGGTGTGGACAGGACAGGTTTGTCCGTGGACCGGCGGTTGAACCGTGGGGTTTCCCGCCATGGAACCGACTCGGGGACTGGTTTCCGACACGGTTGGCTGCGCGTGTCCTTACATGACCCGGCGGCGGAGACCGACGGAGCTACATGAGGACACACGCCTCCTCCTCCGGGACGAGGATCCAGACCTCCAGATTCTGGATGCTCTCCACTGGGATCCAAACCAACACCTTCTGTTTCTATTTTACTCCCAGTTAACTGTTTTCGTGTTTATTTCCCGGGTTCTGGTCGGTGTTTGGTCCAAGTCCAAACCGGTTTGTTTGTTTTTACCGGAAACGTTTTAAGTTAGAATGGACCTTAAGGTTCGTTAATGGACCCAATTTCAGTTAATTCAAGGGCAGGTGGACTGTGGTTCTGGACTTTATTCTCATGTTCAAACCTTTATAAAGTCAGGTACAAAACAAACATAACAAACTAGACCTTTATGAAGTAAAACCAACCCAACTACTAGTGTGAATAATGACGACACAAACCAGATTAAATCTATTTAATTCATTATAAACATTAATACAAAGAATGAACTGGAACAAATAAAACAAATACAGGTGTGTTTCTAAGAAAATAGAAGAAATGTTTGTATTTACATGGGAAAAAAGGGCGTCAGTATCAGAAAAGTCAACAGAAGTCTGTGACCTCTTGTTCCAACTCCTGCAAAAAAGAACAGAACAATGAAGAACATCAGAATCCTAAATAACTTTCATATCAGTACATCCCCCGTCTCCACCCTCCGTCCCCTCACCTGTATGAGTGGCGTCTTGTCGTACTCTCGTCTGTGTCTGTAGATGCTCTGACACAGCAGGGCGTACAGTTTCTCCAGCTGATGGATCTCGTATCCTTCAGTGCAGGACACCAGGCGATCCAACAGGTCCTATAGAACAAACCCTACATTAAAAACCCACTCAGGACTAAACCAGTGTGTGACAGGTTCATGAGGACCAGGTCATCTGTCTGCACCTTCAGTCTGTCCCTGTCCACCACTAGAGGGGGCGTGTCCTGGTCTAGGATCTGCAGGGCTTTGTCCACGTCCATCACCTGCTGCTTCAGAACCGCGTTCTTCAGAGCCCGGGTCATACGGCGCACACTCCGCTCTAACAGAACACACATTTAGACCCCAGTAAATTATCTGATGGAGAAACATAGCCACTAAGTGACATCACAGTCCGTTAAAACAGACCAATGTTGTAGCTTTATTTAAAAACAGATACACCCTACATGGTCACGCCCAGTTAAAGGTGATTGACAACAGGAAAAAAACTGATGTATTGGTTTGACTCGTCTAATCCCACCTGTTCCGCCGTTGTCTTCTTGGACGACTCCACACGAATCTGCTGTTGACATTTCCATTGGCTCCGCCTCCATGGTTTGGGTGTGGCTGCTGAGCTCAACACACTCAGCAGTGTCTTCCTGCCCCCCCGTCTGCCTCACTTGGGTCTCCGCCTCCTTTTGGTCACTGGTTGGACATCCCTCTACGTCATCACACTCTCCGCGGGCGTGTCCTCTTGTCTCCGAGTGCTGCTCCATGCTGTAGTTTGCTGTTATATCATCACCATTCTCCTTTAGTGTGTCCATGGGCTCTGTCTGGTTTCGTTCTGGTGTCGTGTTTTTGTCCTCATTTTGAGTTGGGGGGGTTTCAGTTTTCCCTGTCGTGTCCTGCTGACCTACAGGCTCAGTGTCATCACACACCATCGACTCCAACTCTCCACCTGTCGCATCCCCCCCTCCACTCTTTGCCTCCACCTCTCTGCCAGTCGACTCTGCCTCTCCACCAATCGCATGCCCCTCTCCCGTTGTATCCCCCCATCTACTCGTTGTCTCAGCCTCTCCGACAGTTGACTCCGCCTCTCTGCCTGTCTCCTCCCCGCCTCCACTCGTTGCCTCCCCCTCTCCGCCAGTCAACTCCGCCTCTCCCCCTCCACTTGTTGCCTCCCCCTGCTTTGCTTCTGGCCCCTGGTCGGCCTCTTCTTCATCATCGCCGTCATCCTCATCCTCAGAGTGGGCGTCGTCTCTTGACACATGAGGAGAGTAGGTGGACTTCCTCTTGATGATGACTCCGGATGACCAGCGACTCTTCCGTCGTTTCTTCTTCTGGCCTGGGGGGTGAGACGGACACATGACGTTAATGGTTTCATTTCTGTGTAGAGTTGTGGGTTTTTCTTTTTTTGTGTGTATTTACCTGAGGTTTTGGGCGTGGTAACAGTGGTGCTGGTGGGAGGGGCTACCGTCGTGGTTCCTGTGGCATCTCTTTGCGGGGTGGAGTCACTGGTCTCTGTAGGTTTGGGCTGTTTAGGGAGGACGTGGTAGTACGAGGGGGCAAACTGAGCCAAGGAACAACCTGGACAATGCAAAACACAGTGGCCCCCAGTTAAAGACCTGCCCACAACCTCCCCCAGTTAAAGACACGCCCATATTGTTGGTGTTAAAATGGTCTAAAAATCCTCTCAGAGTCCTGCAGTTTAAGGGGTTTTAGAGTTTGAGATACAAGTGTGAGGTCTGTGTTGGAGCAGGTTGTCTATGTAAAATCCTACATTACATTTAATAAAAATCTGGTTTGGGGGCCTCAGGGTCATGGTCTTGTTGGCTTCATCTAGCTGTGACCTCCAATGTGCACTGGAACGGTTCACAGCAGAGTATGAAGATCAGCACCTCCAAGTCTCAGGCCATGGCCCTCAGTCGGAAAAGGGTGGAGTGTCTTCTCTGGGTTGGAGAAGAGTTAATGACCCAAGAGGAGGAATTTAAGTATCCCGGGGTCTTGTTCAAAAGTGAGGGAAGGATGGATGGTTAGATCGATGTCGGCAGCATTGTGGATGCTGTCCTAGTCTGTTGTGGTGAAGAAGAAGCTGAGCCAAAAGGCAATGCTCTGGATTCACCGGTCGATCCACGGCCCTACCCTCACCTATGGTCACCCGCTGTGGGTCATGGCCGAAAGGATGAGATTGCAGATACAAGCAGTGGAAGTGGAGCTGCTGCTCCTCCACATCGAAAGAAGCAGCTGAGGTGGTTCATCTGGCAACCCAGACAAAGTGGAAGAAGATAGATGAATAGATGTTTATTGGATCTATCATTATTATTAGATGTTTATCTTTCTAGTATTTAAGTCCTGTGTTAATTATTGTGCTTCTCATCCTGAATCACTGAAGGAGAGACTTTGACATTTGTCCCTAAATCCAACCAATGTTCAATTGTAATACTGAAGACAAAGCTTCAATGTGTTCGATGTTTGAAGGATGCGTAGAGCCTATGTCTCTATCTGCATCTCTTTGATTATACAAGCAGGAGAACAGGGAATACAAGTGTGCTGGTTTTCCCCTGAGGTTTGGACCTAATCATGTGATGATGGTTTTTCCAGTTTAACAGTGTCATCTCTGTTACCTCTTCTGCTGCGTGATGCTTTGATCTCCTCACAGATCTTCTCAAAATCTTCATCCAGTTCATGTCGAATGATGGCGTGAACTGCATCCTTCAGCGCACACGCCCTGTGGCGGATCTGACGGTCTAGATTTGACACAAACATAAGGAACGTTGGCCCACATAGTCAACAGTACCAGCTAACCTGAACTGGACTGAGGCGGTCAGTACCTGAGGGGTCTCGGTCGGGGTTGTACTCCAGGGCGTTCTGCCAGATCAGGTCCACATCCTCGAGGAACTCTTTGACCGTCCCGTACTGGTGCAGATCAATTTTTGATAGAACCGTTGACAGGTCCATTGGCTTCTTGATCACTTCAGCATAATCTGGAACCTAAGGTGATGACAAACCACAAGACCAAACACTGAACCCATTAGACGTAAACCACAGGACCTTCATGTGTCAGAGTAATCAAACTTATTAACGGTTTGTCGACCAGAGGACAGAGCGCATACCTCCTCTAGATCCACAGGCTTCGTAAAAGCCTTGAAACGTTTATCTTGAGACAGACGGTTGGTGACATCACGCAAGAAAAGGCGGAGCTCCCTGAGAGTGTCTTCCTCCTGCTCCTCCAACCGCTTAATCTCATCCTTTGTCAGCTGACGTGGGGGAGGTGGAGGAGCGACAGGGAGCACCTCCACTGCATGGAGCACTGAGGGAGGAAATGGTAGAATATGAACATCAGAACCACAGCTCATCTGTGACTGACGCTGTATCCACAGACGTTGTCACTAGTGCGTCTGCGTTCTGTCTCTTTACTAATTAACAGATAATCTGCTGATGAGTTGAAATAAATGAACTTGTTTTCAATTAACTACAATCACAGAAGTGTTCCAGTGTTTGTTTCCAGATTTTTGACTGACCGGCTTTCTTTTTGGAGGTGGGAGCTTTGGTGGCCTGGTTCAGAATTAGATCCTCAAAGAAGTTTCTTCTTTCTCTGCTTGTGGGGATTGGGACGTGGAAAACTTCTCCATATTCAACCCTGAACAACTCCTGAACCTGAAATAAGGACGGCAATGGGGAAGGGAAGACTGATGAGTAAAGGTCATTTTCATCCAAGAAATCAATAAAGAATAAACTTCATCTTTAACATCCACTGAATAAACATCTACAGACGATAGGTTTCATATAAAGCAGAGACAATAAAGCGCCGAGTGGTTCTGGGACCAGACCTCCGTGTTGAGCTGCTCATAATGCAGGTTACACGTCGCCAGCAGCAGAATGGGAGCGAAGGCAGGGATGGAGCTGAGGAGGCTGAGGAACGTGGCCCTTAAAGCCGGACCCACGGTGTCCCACCACTGACCAATGTGAGGGACGTACAGGACACTGGGGGACGTCCGCTTGGCCTCAACAAAGATCTGCAGGACAGATGGAGAAGTACTTTACCAACATGAAGATATGAAAAAGTATAAACAGTGGAGTGGAAAAAGAAACAAATGAAGAAATGGAAAGTAAAACACATGCCACAAAACCAGGACTAAGGAGTTATATGACTTATTCCCAAAACCCCTACCACCCTGGGTCAATCATCATTTCAGTTTTCTGCCGTTCATGACTGGAATTCTTTACGAGCCTTAAAACTCACCTCATTCATATCGCTCTCGTCATTTAAAAGATCAGTGAGAGAAACTTCTGGACCACTGCACCTGTTTGTGTCATTGTGATCGGTTCCGTTGTCCATCCTGTTTGGTGGCTGTATATTTAATCTGGTCAGCTGTTTGTTTTACATGTAACATGCTCTGCTATTTATTCTGTTTGTGTGCTGCCTCTTGGCCAGGTTGTTACTGTAACTGAAAATCAGTTCTCAACTAACTTAGCTGGTTAAATAAATACATATATGATAACTGAGGTTTGATCAGGGAATTAAAGAGAACATCTGACAGGAAGAACTTTTCCACTGTATTTTTCAGTCTGTTTGTTGCTTCTTTCTTTGTTACACTGTAATAACTGATTCACCCACGGCCTCCTTCATCTTGTGTTGGTATTTGTCTGTAATCACAGATTCATCCCCAGTGTCCACAGAAGGACGTGGAGCCCATCAATTACAATTTCTGTGGCAGCCATTTTGGCCAGTGTCATTCAGAGAAATGAAAGCATTGAATTTGACAAAACTGCAAACCCAGAGGTTGGAGATATGAGGTCTGACAGTGGGCTAGCTCTGGATCTGCCCATCAACACCTGTTCATGGACCAACCTGAGCACACGTCTCCTCTGGTGCAGTCGCGCTGACTCCAAACAGCACCGCCATGTCCAGGGTGTAGACAGTGAACTTTTCCAGAGCGTGGAGGACAGCAGGAGCCAGGTGGGAGCTCTGACCAGAGCCGGGTCGGCCCTGTAACAGCAGCCTGGGCCGGTAAGACGTCGGCTGGCTCAACACACTCCTGATGAAGACAGAAGATAAAACAGCACAGGACACAGGTTAATCAAGTTACCTAATACTGCTGGGTTTCTACACATTAGAAACTTCCATACTTTTCCCAGACCTTAATTTCCAGATGTCTTGGTAAAATTTTTTTTTAGTAACTTGTGGCATTTGAGTAAATAGATGTGTACCATAGGGCTGCACGATTCTGGCCAAAAATAAAATCCCGATTTTTTTCTTGTAAAAACTCGATTTTCGATTTTTGGGTCTACAGAAAAGAACAGAATTCATCAGAGGTAGGCGCAGATCCGTGGATGTGTGTGTCTGTGTTGGGAGGGTGTGCGCAACCAGACCTTTTGACTCACACACACAGACCAGTCACATGTGGTTTTATAATGGGCCTGTAAGAGCCAAAACATCAAGATGATCATTAAGTTTTACAATTTTATCTGAATACGTAATCAGAAGTTTTTTTTAATATTTGGAATTTGAGTGACACTGTAGTTTGAGTTTTGTGTGAAATTGAAATTTCCGATTGTCTGTATTGTACCTTAACGCACCTTTAGCGTGTGTTACGTGACCACCGAAAAAAAAGAGACAGAGAAAGGCGCATGGTGCGCACGGAGCTTAAGCCGAAGTCAGTGACAGGCATCAGCCATGCATGTGTGGACCAGATAAGTGATGATGAGGAAAATCGAAGCTGGGTGCAAGATATGGATGGGTGTGCGTCAGACGCAGAGCGTCAAGGACTCTGTTATGACTGAACCCAATTTTGACCCGGAGCTCCATTGTGTGCTGGACGTGGAGTCCATCTGTGAGCCAGAACTCTGCAGTTCCGTGATGCCATCACAGATATAAGGTCTGTTGTCATTACATGGAATTTTGTGAAACACAGCTGTAACAGCTGGGAGGAAAAGCCTACGGTATCCAGGCGGCTGGAGGCAGAAGCGCAGAGATGCGTGGCTCAGAGACATGAGAGACATAAAATCGATTTAACGATTAACCCATTTTAAAAATCGTCACAATGAAAAAACTCGGATTTCGATTTAAAATCGATTAATTGTGCAGCCCTGGTGTACCATATATATAATATATATATAAATTATGGACTCAATAGTTTGTTTTCATTATTCTGAATATGTATGCCATTATGTCATCAAATAATTTCCAGAACATTATTTCTAGGTTATGTAGCTCATACAAATAAAGTCCAAACCCAGATAAATTCAGTGCATTGGCTTTTTTTTAAATTAAAATTGCCATTTCACACTAAAGGCTCATTTATGCTCTACATTTAAGACACAGATGGATACAGACGGAGCATTTCATCCGTCCTGTGCATACATCATGTACGTAATCCTGTCCATTCTGTGGGAGCTTGAGGAAGTGTACTGGACGGACAAAATGGAGCAGTACCACTGGGAACAGTGGATGAGTGTTGAGATTTGAACAGAAATAGTAGCTGTGTGTGTTAGTGAAAAACTACCAATATCTATGATAGTTACCCTTCTCAATATTAACATTAGTAATCACATTAGTAAAACCTCCTCTGTCATTGCTGTTTGTTATTGTTGACTTTCTCCTCCTTTCTCTCAAAAACTTTACTCTTTATGGTATTCAGCCAGTATAGCAATTGAGAAGGGCGCCCTCTGGTGGATTTATTGAGAAATGCTCTTTTGAATGAACAGGACACATGGAAGTATGAAGGCAGTGAGGCATGACAATGTTAGAAATGGACAAACCCATTTCCACACATAAAGCGAGCAGAAATGAGCCTTAAGTCCGCATTTATCTTTCTTTATCATTCAGGATCTTTATCCAACCAGTCTTTATATTTAGGATTTATGAGCAGTCGTCATAGAATTTACATCTACCCATTATAAGTTCTGCCAATGCTCATATAAGGCATGTTGAATAACTCACTCATGAACAGTGTGTGGACGTCATCTGTCCGTCAAAGCAGCAGTGATACATGACAACACATGGGTGAAGCTTAAAATGGGTTGGAGGAAGCTAAGAGCAAAGGGCGGGGTATTCAATGTTTTAATCTGCCCAAATGTTTTCTGGGACACGTATGTGCTCTCACACTAACATTTTAGCTGCACTATCAAGCACCTTTAAAAAAAAAAAAAAAAAACACATTTCTTTTTTTTTTAATATAATTTTATATTTCATTCTTGCGCAGGAATCCTGGCACTAACATCACATGTTATTTGGATAAGATACCCATGGTCCACCTCCTCACCACCTAGTCTGTGTCACTGTAAATAACCCCAAGTACAAATGCTAAATTCATTTCTGTAATTGCATTTTAGTATAGTGTTTTTTATGCATTTATTTTGTTGTTTTTATTTAGACCATAAAACAGTAACTTCCGGTTTGGATATAGCAAACTTTTATTTTGAAAAGTAACTTCCTCTTAATGAGAGCTGTCAAAGAAACTAGTCAAACGATGAAAGAAGTTTGGTACAGTCGGTTAAATGGATTTTGTATTAGCTGCCCCTCTGAAGAGGCGCGGATTGAGTTCTTTTTAGTAATGAAATTTAATACTTTGTGTATCTCACTAGTTGATTTGTCATTTATGTCTGAATGAACGTTTATTGTTACGTTTCAGCTAAGCTAATGCCATAGTTGTTCCGCTAATATGAAATGTAAGTGTTTTGTAGTTACAAATCTTTTTGTGTGTGTGCGTTACTTCAGCTCTTACAATCGATGTGAGGATTTACTGCCATTAAATTAAAAAAATACCAGTAAAGTGTCATCCTTCATTCAGGGGTGTATACTAGAGTCACTGTTCAGGTTAATAAGGGCTGAACTGGAAAGGACCAGGGAAAAAAAATATATAGTGGGTAAGAAGCGTAAACTTTATGTACCTACCTGAGTGTTGTTTGCAGGGGTCTGGCAGATTTGGAATGAGCTAGATGTGTTCATTAAATTATCACAGCCCTTTCCTGTCTTAAAAAATATCATAAAGAAACGACTGTCTTCCTATGTGCAGTCTGTCAGAATCATGCATTTTGTTTGGAAATGATGCTGTCTGTATGTGTGATTATGTGGGTGCGGGTTGATGTTGATGGGGTGGGGGTTGGGGGTGTGTGTGTGACAATGTTTTCGGTTGCTTGGGTCCTTGAAATATAAATACTCTTGCTTCTTGGGGGTTCCCTTTCATGTAGATTTGTTGTAAACTGCTTTTGTAGAATATATTTTTCTTCCTCAGTGCATTTAATAAAATATCTGAATCTAACTGATCCTGCATTGTTCGTACCTGTTGAGGTTGACAACGTTGGTAACGGCAGACGTCCTGGGTTGACTCTGACCCGTCGGTCCACTGAAGCAGACGTCTGCGTCTTCGTCCTCACTGAACATCAGCTCGTCTTCAGACATTGAACCAGGAGCATCTACAAAACAAACACACACCAGTGAACTCTGACCTAGAACTAGATAATCGGTGTTGTACGACTAAAGGCAGGGTGTGGTCGGACCATGGTCTCTCTTCCTCTTCAGGCCCTGCTCAGCGTGAGGGAACACCTTTCGGACAGTCTGGAGGATGTCCTGTAGAGCGGCGCTCAGCAGAGGACGGACGACAGGGATCAGGGCTTTAGCCGGTGAAACCACAGCTCTGCAAATCACATCAACATTCACAGAAAAATGAGCAGAACAACGACGACGGAACTGAAGACAACATTCAACATGGTTGGAGTGATGGTGGCGTCACCTCTGAGCGGCCGGCACCATCTTGGACATGGCAGCCATAAAGTCTCGGTTCAAGATGGCGATGGAGTTGACGTCGAGCACCAGCTTTTGCGATGAGGAGTAGATTTGAGGATAGCGTCGTCTTAAGGCACAGAGAGCTGCTTCTGAGCAAACGGCCTTAATGTCTGCACCACAGTAACCTGACCAATCACAGCTGAGGTTACAGACAGTCTATAAACCATCAGTGACATCATCATGTCCACAGCCAGAAATACTGACTTATATGTATGAGCTGAAATATGCGCCTCCAGAAACTGAATTTGAATCATATACATTTGAATTTCTATTGCTAAATTTAATTGCTTTAAAAACGGAATTTGAATCACATAATTAAAATGTGTTTAATTTTAATTATTGCATGAAAAATGGAATTTGTATAAAATATAATAATAACAATATGAAATTGTATTAGTTTAGAACTGAAGTCCTATAAACTTGAAAATGAATGTAAAATGAAATTTATTTCGGCTTCTCTGAAACTATATTTGATCCTCACTGAAAATTCAACTCTACGTATTTTCAGGGTCAGTTCTCACAATTCAAACCGAAATTTCAGAACTGAATTTGAAAATATAGAGTTGAATTTTTGGAAAAAATTAAATTTCATAATCTTGTATTCGGTTTCAAGTTTATTGGACTTCAGTTCTAAACTCATAAATTTGATTTCAAATGATACTATCTAGATTCAGTTTTTCAATGCAACAATTCAAATTAACACAAATTCTAATTAAGTAATTCAAATTCAGTTTTTTAATGCAATTATTCAAGTTTTGCAATTGAAATATAAATTCAGTTCCTGATGGCACATATTTTAGTCCATAC
>JAPTGZ010000009.1:31735459-31756524 GCA_029814645.1 Fowleria isostigma | reverse complement strand
CACCTAGAAAAATGGGGGAACGGTGGTGCTTGGCGGAGGTCTGCGCTCTCCGAGTGCTTTTCTAGTTTTTAAATGTTTTTATTCATGTTGTTAGTAATCTTTTTTTCCTCTGTATTTTGTAGTTTTTCCTTTTTTACTTTTGTTTTGTTTCTTTTGTATTTTAACTCAACATTGTATTTTATTATGTGCTAAACAATAAATAAATAAAATAAATATATTAAAAAATATCAATATTGCAATAATGGAATATGCAATATTCATATTACAAAGGCGTGAAATAATTTATTTTCTTTTTGTTTTTTTTCATTCTTTTTCTGTTTTCCAATCCATGTAGTACCAGACTAGTTTTCTCTACCACTCTAACATGATAGTTTTTCCTGGTATATAAACTGAAGTAATGCTACTGCTGCTGGTTGAATATAAGTTTACATGTTATTAATGTTGAAAAGATGTAAATATCTTCATAACACAACTTTGTCCAAGCCCTGAACACTTATATTTATAGGTTTTATTTGTATATGCAGTATTTACTAATTCGGGCATCAATGGAATCTAGTTGACTTAAAGCTCTTCCATGGTGGTACTCTGACACTCTAGTTACTATCAAATACATCCATGTCATTTACACATTGTTGTATGTGAATAAAATGGCCAAATACTTGACTGTGTTTGTGTTGAAGGTCTATGGTAACAGCATCACCAGGTTCTACCACAGAAATGTGTCATTGATTGCACTAGTACAGGATTTGGTCTGGAATTATAAATAATTGAGTCACGTACAAACAATTGGATCATTTCAACATTGTTAAGGAAAATTCTATTGGTAGATGAAATTCGTGCAGCCCAACACGACAGTCTGTGTGTGTGTGTGTGTGTGTGTGTGTGTGCGTGTTGTGTTTTTCTTGTGATGCTGTGCTCGTTTCCATCCCGTAGGTGGGTGGGTGGGTGTGTCTCCTGTGGGCATGTCCATCTCACCGTCCTGTCAATCTGCATGGGGTCCACATCAGCCAGACTGGCTCCGATCTTCATGCGGTCCTTGTGGATCCCCAGCAGGTCTTCTTTAACCAGGTTCATGGGCAGACATCTGCAGGACACACATCAACAGGAGGTCATCATATTAAAAGGGGAGGTCTTTTGGGGCCTTTCCCATCATCCCCTCTAGGACCTCACCTGTTGACCGATCTGGTTCTGCTCTTACTTCTCCTTCTCTGGAACTTCTCATCGTCAGAGGAGGAGGATGATGACGAGGACGTGGAGTCACTGCTGTGGATGGCGTGTCTCCTCCTGTGAAATGCCACATGACATTATGCCCCGCCCATTCTCTATCATCACCATTAGCTCATCTATAACATATGCAAAAACCAGGTACAAGACCTGCAATGAAGACATTCAACAACACGACCTCAGTCGATCTGGTACAATAAATAAACCACAGCATACACACACCAAACACACACAACATACACACCCACACACACACCATATACACAACACAACCACAGCTCAACTATAAGGAACCTCAGTGACAAACAAAAGTGTACCTCATCCAATCTCCTCACATCCCACTGTAAATTTACACTTTAAAACACCAGGATTAAATTGTCAACAGAGAGATCAATCAGTTGATTTGAATTCGATACACTAATAATTCCAACACTGGAAAAAACTCCCACATTCATTCAATGACTGAATCAAAGGGTCCATTAAACTAAAGCCCAGGGAAACATTCCCCACATACAACATGGACTGGGTCAAGAGACAAACAACCAAACTACACACAGGGGGAGGGGCTTACCTCTGAGAACCACTCCTGGGAGGTTAGCAAAAGAACCAGAAAAAAAAAAGAACATGGAATTTGTGGATAGGTTTGAGATGTTGATGTGATGTTATCAGAGATGGAGATGAAAGAATAAAGACAAAACTGCAGTTCTAACATCAGCGTAAATGAACACTGCCTGGTTCTGGTTTTGTCAGATCCATCTGTATTAACGTTTGTGTTCCAGATCAGCTGATGTGGACGACGCACACACTCACCGGCTGGTTCTGCGGATGTTGTAGGGGCTCCTGGGGGCCCGGGAGCTGAACCGGAACTGCCGTCGGGCCGGAGATGAGTGACATTTGAAGTACATACGGTGTTTCCTGGTCTCTCTGGGTTCTGTCAAAAACAGTAGAACCATCAGAACATCACAACAAATACATCAACCCAAGGTCATCAAAGGTCGTTCAATGATTTTAAGAAGCAAGTTTCACCTGATTAATGATCATAACATCTTAGAATAAGATTTTGCTAGAACTGTGTAGGAATCATAGGCGCTTTCGGACAGAGAAGTTCTACAAACTCAGTTCTAAGATCTATCCACCTTAAACTTGGTTTTAGAACATGGGTGTCAAACTCACATTAGTTCAGGGTCCACGTTCAGTCAAATTGATCTCAAGTGAGGCGGACCAGTAAAATAATAACATAATATGTAAATAATGTCAATTCCAAAATTTGTATGTCTAACTTCTATGTTTTAGAGTAAAAAAAGCTAAATTATACTGTCAAAATGCCTACATCTACAAACTATCCTTTAAAAGAAATATGAAAAACATCAACAAAATCAAAATTATTAAGAAAAAAAAGTGCAATTTTAACAATTTATAGGCCATTATTTTTCCTCTGCTTCTCATTTTCACACATTAGTTACAACTTACAGATCACAGTGGATCTACAAATACACAAAACATTTAATAACAGATAGAATATTGTTAAAATTACTCTGAATTCACATTTTTTGTAAAAGGCTGGTCTGTAAATGTAAATCTTTTTGCATAATTGTACTTTTACTCTTGAGCAAAGATAAAAATTTGCGGGTTTCATTATTTGTAGTTTATTATGATAGTATTTTACTGGTCTGACCCACTTTAAATTGAATTGACCTGAAATAATTTAAACATCTTTGATTGTTAATATCTTCAATTCTGTAATTTTCCATTTCACCAATTCATCTCGCAGGCCGGATTGGACCAATCGACAGGCTGGTTTTGGCCCCTGGGCTGAATGTTTGACACCCCTGTTCGAGAACTCCTCTCCACCAGGGAAACATTTTTTTTATTTTGCATCTGCACAGGCAGTAAGGGACCAATAATTCACAAGATGCTATTTGTTTTTTGACTAGCTGACCGTAATGAGATGATGTAATAAAATATTAGAAAACGCGAGAGGCAGAATAAAGACAAATATGTGTGTATTACCATGATATGGATTAAAACAAATGCATAAATGACATCTAAATACTAGTACAGTACATGGAATGCTATAAATACTTTTACAGAACTGGATCCGAGGTCTGAGGGGGCTGTGTCCTGTGAGCCCCGCTGACTAGCGGAGCCCCATCCAGGCTGGGCTGGCATGGCACAGCCCCTCAGACCTCGGATCGCAGCTCTGGACCAGCCGGCAGGGCTCCCATTCTGTTCTCTGAGGCTGTTCTTACCCAGACCATACATTGTTCTTGATATTGAGAAACAACAGTTACTTTTAAAAACTGCAGCGCTGCAAAAAATGGAAATCTGGTAATGGGCGTGGCCTGAATTCTACCATTTCATGAACTTCCTGACCTCAGTTTTAAACCGATCTAAAGTCCTTTTGGTTCTAAAACGTCTGGAATGTCTCTGACATGTAAACAGACAAACATTTATGGTTCTGGAAGCTGTTTCGTCCAATGTCTCCCATCACGCTCACCTTCCTGTGGAGCCTGGTACCGGTCCACCGTCTTCCGTTGTCTGAAGTCGTAGCGCCGTTGGTTCTCCTCTTCTTCATCCTCAGCGTCATCTTCTTCTTCGTCATCCTCTTCCTCCTCGTCATCTTCATCTTCTCCGTCTCCCTCCTCCTCCTCTTCATCCTGCTCGTCTTCCTCGTCTCCTCCTGTGACATCACATGTTAATATGGGTGGCGTGGTGGTTCTGTGTGTAAGTTCTAATGGACTGGAACCCGTCTCACCTCGGTTCTCCTCCTCTTCCTCCTCCTCCTCTTCCGTGTCTTTGTTCTTCATCTCTGACCTCCTCAGTCTGCCTCTGGTGTAGACACCCAGCTGATCAGAGGAAACACACACACACACCATCATCATTGAACATTGTTTGGATTTACATGGAGGACACACACACACACACACACAACACACACATGTATGTGTGTGTTCTGTTGGTTCTTCACCTCCTCTTTAGTGTCTCTGCTCCTCAGGCGTCGTCTCATCTTCTGCATGTCATCCATCTTCTGGAGAACAGCCTCAGCAGTGCTGAACAAAATCATCAGATGGATTAAAGATGTGATATTTATCTTTTTTAGCTGAATTATTCATTTTAAAACATTTCTCTGTGGTCTGCATAAACTGTAAATGCTATATTTGGGTCTGGATTTGTCATGAATTCAACTCCACAATAGGGGTCGACCAATTATTGGCCTGGCTGATTATTGTCTTTGATATCTGTCATTCTGCCGATTATCGTTATCAGCTTTTTAAAGTGTCTGATGGCTGATACGATGGGTCAAAACTTAAAATAGGTTTTTTTTTGGCTCTGATGTAGCTGGCTGTTGCAGCTCTGTGCCGTGGTCATTGTCCCCCCCCACAACGCCATCTGATTGGTTACACGGCAAATGCCAATCAAAAGGGCTGCATGCCCCAATGCTTGTGTGAAAACTGAGCAGAGACATGGAGCAGAGAAGCCGCTCCGACCGAACTGAATAGGGTCACATGGCGGTAAGTTCAGGCAGCAGATTTAGACAAAGTTGTAATAAAAATCAGACAATGGCTCAAAATAATGTAACTGACAATCCCAAAATATGAACGGGAAAAGTGAAAGCACTATGAAGAGAACAGAGACTAAATTTAACATGTAGCTTAGCTTCGAGTAGTTGGTGTTGGTGGTAAACTCACTTGGTAATAAGGCGGTCATAAAGCACCGACTGTTTTCTGGAATCCAGTTTGTATCTGGTGATTCTGGAGCTTCTTCTCACTGACTGATCCTCCTCCTCCTCCTCCCTCTGAAGGTCAAAGCGACTCCTCTTTGGAGTTGATGATCCCTCCACTTCATCAGGTAAATCTGCAGCGCGCACACACACACAAAAACACACATGAGTGTTTCAAGCAGCATTGATCTGGAAGACTGATATCAGCTCCATCTGATTCTCATCCTGACAAAGAGATCCAGCTCCACTGGATTCACTGTTTCAGTCTGTCTCATACCTGCTTGTTGTTTGCCTGTTGATGCTTTTCCTTCTTTCTGGAGTCTTGTAGATTTCCTAAAGACAAAGACCAATCCAGTGAAATGTAAATGGAGGCTCATTCAATGGAGAATAAATTGACTATTTTTATGTTACTGAAACAGTGGAATCAAGTGCTAAAATATTTCAATTTACAATATTTTATAAAATTCCTGACATCAGCTGAATGCATACATGAACACACTGAATGGAAAAGATCAGTCAGATCCTTTTGCACTGTTGGACACATCTGCTGTTCAATTTCCAAGTGTGAAAATTGACTAATGATATAAGATCATGTTATTTATCTTTTATTTTGTCCAATCATTGATTTTTTTTTTTTACGTGATCTTAGAACTAGACAATTTCCACACTTGGAAATTGTGAGAGGGGCTCAGGGGTGAGGCAGACTGGCTTGATTCTGAGGTAATTTTGCACACCAATGCATTAACATAAAGTCTTTGGCTACATCAAACAATCATGCTTATTCCCAATGTGTGTGTCTATGTTGAATATGAATCACCAGTATGCCATAACCATGTAAACAGAACCATTCATTTGAATGCCTGTTAGGTAGTTCGTCACCATCATAAGAGCTGAAGTAAAAAAGATTTTGACTAAACCAAGGGGGGTTTGGAAGTCTCATTTTTAAAAAACTGTAAATCCCATCCTCATACAAACAATATTCCTGCAGAGGATGTGCAAAAACTGTATGAGATATCGTTATGATGTGTGAGATGTATTATCTTTGGGGCAGGCAGGACATTTTTTATATTAATAGTATAATTTTAGGATCACTTGTGTGGGAATGGTAGCCATTTGAAAATAGTCCCATTCTTTTTGGATGCACAGATTTGGCATGTTTTTTGCTTCTTGTATGAATCATAGCACATGTCTCCAGAGCAGGCCACACATTTTTCCCATAACATGTTAGTGTTTATTTACAATGTCCTACGAGATACAAGACAAAAAAAAAGTGTCCGGAAGATGAATAATAAATGCAGGAGCGTACAGTAGGTGCTTGAGCCTTTACTGCCCCGAGCCCATGATGAGCTCTGTTGTTCATCAGTAATAACAAATCGAATAAAAGCTGGTCTGAGCTGATCTCATCCAATGGATCTCTGTTCTACCATCTCTGGGTTCAACCTACATAGATCTACATTCTACTGTCTCTGGGTTCCACCTACATGATCTATGTTCCACTGTCTCTGGGTTCTACCTACATGGATCTATGTTTCACAGTCTTCTGGGTTCAACCTACATAGATCTACATTCTACTGTCTCTGGGTTCCACCTACACATGGATGTGAGGCGTACCTGGTGCAGCCTCCGGGCTTGTCCTCGTTCACAGGTGAACTGGTCTTTGGCTCCATGTCTGCAAATGAAACCTCCAGTTTAACCCTCTGTCCCCTGGTCCTCAAAGCGCCGTTAAAACTCCTCACCTCCCTCTTCATGTTCGCGTGACCCTGGAACAAGCACATCATTTTCACACGTCAAACACAGACACGTCTATACAGTGTACAACTGGATCAGCCCCTGATCTGAACAAGGTCAGAATGGGGCTGCAATGGGACGTTACCAGTGTGTATGCAAGGTTGAGGTGATGTCATTAGTGTCTCTGATAATTCACTACAGCTTCAACATCTGGCATTTATGTTCAATTTCACAATGAACAGACGATGAAACAAACCTTCATGTAACACAAAGACTAGACCAGTTGAAGGAATGGTCCCGTGGGTCTAATCATACAAATCTGCTGACAAATGCAGGAGTGTGTTCTGTGGGGGTTCAATTTATGGTAGTTTCCCATTGTCAAATTTCATTCTTTAGAGTGTGATATGACATCATCTGTTTATGTTGTTATGGGATACCAGTGATTGACATTCAACATAGACACACACATACACTTACAGAGCCAATCATCTTTCAGGGTCAGCAGCATGCTCCATTGGATCTGGGGGACTTATTTGACTGTTGTGTTGAAGGTCTAAGGTAGCAGCATTACCAAGTTCTACTACAGAATTGTGTCAATGATTGACTAGTATAGTATTTAGTCATAAATTATGAATAGTTGGGTCATCATACAAACAATTTGATCATTTTAACATGGTTAAACAACATTTTTATGAGTAGATGAAAGTGGTATTTAGTTAAATAAGAACTATCGCAATATTGCCGTTATTACAATGCTGTACACTATATCGAAAGTTTTGCCAATATCCTAATTCATACCGATAATCTTAAATCTTGTATTCTGATATGGACATTATTTATTTCCTATGACTTACTATTTCTACAATTTCCATCCTATATCTATGCCTATAAAAGTTTGTAAAAAAAACGTAAAAAATACACAGCTTAGAAACAGGAAGATAAACTTAATGAACTGTATTTACACGTACATATTGCACTGTACTGATGAAAGAAAATCTAATCCAACCAAGTAAAAAAACAGATGTGTATAGTTACCATCCTGCTCATCCAGTACCATATACTGTGTTCTTGGTAGATGTAACATTAATGCTGAATAAAAACATGATACCTGTTTTGTGTTTACTTCATAACTTTAACCCCTTCATGCCTCCAGGGTTTGAATTGACCTGCTGACAGGGACAGCCTCACTGATGCTAGTTAGCTTTAGCTTAGCCGCTAAACCAGGACAACAAAGTTCGGTTCCCGGAGCTCGGTCTGCCCCCAGTGTGTATCAAACGGGGCTAAACGTCCGGGTCTGTGCTCTTACGTTGGCCGTGCTGGTTTCGGGGCTGCTGAAGCTGTCATCGAGGGCCCGGGACGACCGGGTCAGCCTGGCGGACTTTCTCTGCGACGCGGGAAGGAGCGACAGGAACTCGGAGCTGGTGTCCAACTCCAGTGATCTCCTCGTCGGTGTCGCTGCCGGCTCCGCTCCGCCGCCGCCGCTGCTGCGTAGAATCACCATTTTGTCTGGAATCTGACCTCATACGAGTACCGACCACGGGTGAACAGGCGCCGTTTGCGTTAAAAGGCCTCTCGATATCGTTTTCATAACCAACAGCGGGTATCCACTAGCAGCTGACGGACTCCGGTTCTCCGGTAAAGCCTTGATTTCTGGCGCCACAAACGTCATCAGGGGGATGTGATTGAAGCAGAGCGGAGCTTCCGCCTGGAAATATAGATCTCTGAGCTCAATTACAAGCGAACTGCACATAGGACAATGATTAGAAGCTCAGCAAATAAACAAATATATTAACAAACTGACTAATTTTATCCAATACGGACGGTTTTATTCACAAACCGGACGCAGAATGTCTCTGAATATCGGAGAGCGGAGTGATATACAAATGCACTGGAAAGAGGTTCCGGCGGTTGTAGAGCGCGCTTTGCTTCAACTGTTTTTGCCAGAGCGCGCTCTAATGGACCCGCCCTAAGCCCCGCCCCCTTGGCAACTGTTGCTGGGCCTGTCAAGCTTCTGGAACGTCAACCGGTGACTTTATCATAAACATGTTTTACAGAAACACATTTTACAATAAAGACACATTTAGAGGAAAACCTGTAGGTTTTATCTAAAAACTGGACAAACATCTTATTATAAAGTGAAACTATTTATTCTTAGTGTTTGTGAACTAGTTTGTTTTTTCTGCTTCAGGTTAAAGGATTCATACATTTCTTCAGACTAAAGTGAAAACTCCAAACCAGAGTTAAAGGAACTGCATTTAAGTAGTCAAATACTTAATCCAACTTTCATTTATCCTCATTAATTCTCTCACTGCTTCTGTTCAGTTATGAACTGGGGCCAAGCCCTGAAAGACGATGTTAGAATGACTGATAGATGATTTGTGCTGTATGTGTGTGTCTGTGTTGAATGTGAATCACTGGTACCCCAAAACAATGTAAACATAAGCATTCCCTTTGAATGTTTGCTGGACAGTTTGTTGCCACGGTAACTGCTGCTGACATCACACTCTAAAAAATGATTTTGACAATAGGATATTGTTTTGTTAATTTGTGCATTATTTATGACTGAACAAAATTCTTTTGTTTTTTCTAGGTGAGGAGTCTGTGTCAAGATTTATGCAAATTGGACAAAATTCCTAGGAGCTCAAAAAAGTAGTTTTCCAGTTTTTGTAATTTTGCAAAAAAAAAAATTTAAGCCATGAATGGGCATGGCCTATCCTGGGTAATTCAGTGCTATTCAGCAAATCTGATGGTTTTTGAGGATGTGACATATGGTTTGAGTTATAAGCCAAAACGCAATTTCCTTGATCATAGCACCTCCTGCTATTGACATGTTATTTTTTTTGCGTCCATGGTACGTGCAGGGGTCTGGGCCAGCCCTCCAAATTTTACTGCTCTGCCTTGCATATGGGTTAGCCTGCAGCACCACTTTTATCAACGGAAAAAAATAGAAATCTGAACAAAAAAATTAGTTTCGAACTCTACAAATTCAATACTGCATGGACATCTTGACCAGGCAAAACCAATGGAGTAATGAGTCGCTTGATCTTTCACCCAATCATTCATCACACTGAAGATCACATGATGCTCAGGTAGCACAGTACAAGTACAGCGATACACACGCTTGATGCAATGTGTGCCATTACCTGAGTGTCACGTGATTTTGAGCGTGACACATGACTGGGTCCAAGTCAGGTCATTAGAAGTTATAAAGTGTCTCATTTCTCTATTGCCTGGCAATATGTCCGTCCATGTTATAGTGAATGTTTTTGTTAATTTGAAACACATTAAATTTGAGAATACTGAATTTTTTAAGAGTTCAGATAATTAAACTATGTAAAAAAAAATTGAAATTCAACTTATAAAAAAAATAACTACAAAAAAATTCAATTTACAAGACATCTCTTCAATATCTGATGGCACTAATTTACTTCCATACATGAGTCCTGTATTCTATTGTTTTCACATAATTCATATCAGTCAGAAAACAACTCAAAACCTTTTATTGGAATAAGTGACAGAAAACAGAGGAGGAAATACAAACTGGATTCATTTCTATTCTGGAAAAAAGTAGACTCCATAAAACTGCTGTACAGCCAACCTGATACTGACCCAAAAAGTCTGAATGTGTTCCATTGGACCCTCCGTAAACCAACCCTCCGCTGATAAGGACGTGTCTGAATATTGAATGAATCAATGTCAGGGCCTTATTGACCACCTCATTTCTGACCTTCCAAATGAGGCAAGTGTCCTCACATGTCCAGACCTGTGACATGCCCTCATAAATGAGTAGAACCAGAGCCCCGCCCCCTCAAAATTAAACAAAAACGAAAGAGTCCAATGAAAATCAGGAGACTTGGCGGATCAGAATCCACATTCCTTTACATGAACGCAGACGCCAACGGCTGCATGACACAGGTGTAGACGTTAATGAGAGGTCATGAACCCACCACCAACGGCCATTGATGGGGTTTCAACGGTGATCACATGACTTTAAACGTACATATACGGGCGCTGGTAAAAAACAGCCTGGTGCTTCTTATAATAATCAAATTTCCGCCGATTTCAACATGTGATTAATTCAAACTCATGTGTCATGCACTCGTTAGCGCCTGGGCTGGTGTCTCCGTTGCCGTGGTGAGGTGGTGGCGATGCTCATGCGATGGCTGCCAGGTAGTCTTTAACCTCGGCGGGGGTGAGTCTTTTAAAACCTGCCTCATTGCAGATTCCCACCTCAATGTTCTCCTCCGTCATCTGACCCTCAAAACTCTCCTAAAAACAAAAACAAGAGATGACATTTGTCAACTCGCACGAAAATCCGCCAACATCAGACAAACTGACCGAACCCACAAAATATACGAGTTCAAGTTTGGGAGTTTTCCATAAACCGATTTATAATTAGAAAGTGAAGCTCAAACTGTTACACATCACTGAAATAAAGAGGTATTTCATCTGAATCAACTGAAAACCTTTATCCATGGATCAAACAGGAAGGACGATGAGATCAGCTGATCACTCACAACGTAAACAATGACTGTGTCAAACTTCACAGGAAAAATGAGTTTTCATTTCCTTTTGAGTTCATTAGATATTATTTGGAAAAGCACAAAAGCAGCATATACATTAAAAAAAAAAATCTATTTCTGTTAACATAACCCTTTTTGGATGCATGTTCTAAATCCATTGATGATACCGACCATGTGCAGATCCATGAGTGAGTGGATGCGGTGTAAACTGTTACCTTCAGTGTCAGGATGGCTGTGTGAATGGCATCTTCCAGTTCCAGATCATTGTTATACCTAAAACAAAAAACACATTAAGAATACAGTCCAGTGCATCAAATCTACACAAAGAATCCAAAAACCAAAAACTGTGTTAAAATCTTTAAATATAACCAATCTTCATGAAACATGGTGGCAGACCGCTCTTGTTTTGTCAACTTGTCTCTCTGCGTTGACATAACTGACAGTGAATCCCAAATGCTCCTTAATGGCAGACCTCAGAGCAGATGGAGGGTCTTCAACTCTGTGACTCTGCTCTGAGCTGACGCTGGTTCACCTTCAGTATGTGGATGGTGATGAACCACTTACACGTCCATCTATAATATCCCATACTACACATGGGTTCTACTCGTGTCCAACCTGCTCATACTGTGCGGTCCACCTCTGGGTTGGTGTATAAACTTGAGGCGAGTGTTTGTGTTGTTCACATAGGTACATGTATTTGTTACATTATGTATAACACAAATTGAAGGCCCCAAACAGTTCGGTACAAACAAGTGCACTGTAACACCTCTAAAGATGACATCTGAAATAATGATTTCAATCTGATAAATGACACAATAAACAAAAGCTTCAGAAATCAGAGTTCTGTTCAACGTGAGCGAGTTTCTCTTGTGATCAAATGGACTCATTTAGAAACAGAAAAACCTTGAGAGTAAACATCTACCTTTTTTCAAGGAATGTTTTTCCGTTGACGTAGTTTTTCCCCATGGCTGTTGCCTTCCATGCAAAATAAGCGCCCTGTGAATCCGACGAAAAGTCAATTAAACAAAGAGACAGATGATCGGAAATAAGACCTGTGATTATAGTCGGGGAAAAATTAGCCCACCCTATATTTTTTTCAATTTCTTCTTCAGTTTAATGTCTGGTACAACTAAAGGTACATTTGTTTGGACAAATATAATGATAACGAAAATATCTCAGTTTAATTTCAGAACCAATATCTATCCACTTTCCATGGTTTTCTTGATAATAATCAAAATCATATCAATTCTTACATCAATATCTATGACATTGTACTGATAAAAACAGTGCTTTTAGACATTCCATGTTTTCTTTTCTGTCTATTTTAGTCACATGCATGCAGGAGTTAGTACTTGATTGCATAACCTTTGTTTTTGATGACTTTTAATGGTCTAATAATTTTTTCTGTGACTGTATAATCAATAATGCCAGACCAGACCTTAAACTAAGAGCCCATTCATTCCAATGATCAAAAAGAACATAAATGTGTCATACAGAAGGATCCGACTGGAAAAGGTAGGGGTGGTCTTCATCCCATCCAGCGATGAGCAAAGACACACCAAATGGACGCACTCCACTGGAGAAAGGAGACAACACACACACACACACACACACACACACACACACAGACATGTGAGCCACCAGTAAGGTCAAAGTGTGTGTGTGTGTGTGTGTGTGTGTGTGTGTGTGTGTTTAACTCACCCAGACTGTGTGTACTCCTGCATTACTGAGGCCACTCTCTGGACCAGCTGACCTGTGGGGATGGGCTCCTGGTAAACCAGGAAGTACTGCTGAGCCAACTTTCTGGCTCGCCGCACCAAAACCCTGCACAGAGAACACGTTCATAAACCTAATGTGGTAAATGTTGACCTTTAGTCTTCTGTCCTTGTTGACAGAAATCACAGCTTTAAGGTTAACTCATATTAGTATCCCTACACTTTAACCACACACAGGACCCAGCATTAGCACAGAGCAGACAAGATCAAAGCAGGACAAAGACGACAAGCTTCTGACAAAAGAACAGGCCCATACATGTTTCCTATCATCGTGGTTCCTCTGAAAGCAGGTTGGACATTCACATTTGGGTTTGAATAAAATGACAGAATCTTCTGGTTGTGTTTTCTAGAACAGTTCCCACCTGTAGTCGGGTCCCATGCCGCTGTAGACCATGCCTATGTGTTTGGTGATGGGCTCCACTTTATGCACACTCTGTTCATCGTACAGAATGGATTTCTGTTTCTTCTCTGTTGCCAGGACAACGCCATTAGATGCTGAAAGTCAAAGAAAATATCCTAAAGTCAAAAATTTATAGAATCAGTCCTCCTGATTGAAGCTGTGATGCTGATATACGTATTACTGTAAATTAAATCAGGTAGATACACACAGTAGTGGAATATTTAATGACAACACGTCTGTGTGTTGCACCTGCTTTGAAACATTTTCCATTTTCACACATGTGACTTATGAATGGTTCTGTATAGTTTATTGTGACTAGAGCTGCATGATATTGGCAAAACCTGCAATGAGTATACAGCATTGCAATGACAGTAATATTGCTGTATTTCTCATTCACCTAAAGAAATATCAATTTCATCTTCTAATAAAAATTTTCCTTAACAATGTTAAAATTATGCAATTGTTTGTACGTGATTCAATTATTTATCATTTAAAACCAGATACTGTACTAATCCAATCAATGACCCAATTCTATGGTAGAACCTGGTGATGATGCTACCATAGAACTTCACCACAAACACAGTCAAATATTTGGCCATTTTATTTTCATAGAATAATGTGTAAATGACATGGATGTATATGATAGAGTGTCAGAGTACCAACATGGAAGAGCTTGAACTATATTCCAGTGATGCCTGGTTTGGTAAATGCTGCATTTACAAATCAATTCTATAAATATAAGTGTTCAGGCCTTGGCCAAAGTTGTGCTCTGAATATATTCACATCTTTTCAACATTAATAACATGTAAACTTACATTCAACCAACAGAAGTATCATTACTTCAGTTTATTCATTCATTTTTTTCATTCATTCATTTTCTGAACCCGCTTTATCCTCACTAGGGTCACAGGGGTCGCATGGAGCCAATCCCAGCTACATAGGGGCGAAGGCGGGGTACACCCTGGACATTTCGCCAGTTCATCGCAGGGCTGACATATAGAGACAAACAACCACTCTCACATTCACACCTATTGACAATTTAGATTAACCAATTAACCTATTGGTGCATGTCTTTGGATGGTGGGAGGAAACTGGAATACCCGGAAAAAAACCTATGCAGACACGGAGAGAACATGCAAACTCCACACAAACGGTGCTTCAGTTTATATACCAGAAAAAACTGTCATGTTAGAGTGGTAGAGAAAACCAGTCTGCTACCACATGCAGTGGAAAACAAAGAGAATGAACAAAAAAAATTATTGCACATTTTTGCGATATGAACATTGCACACTCACTTATCACCATATCAATATTGTTAGATATATTGTGCGTGAAAGGAGAAACTGTTCCAGTATATTTTTCAGTCCATTTGTTGTTTCTTTCTTTGTTATCCTACAATAACAGACTCAGCCCCAGCCTCCTCCATCTCATACTGTTATTTGTCTGTAATCACAAATTTATTCCCAGTGTCCACAGGAGGACATGGAGCCCATCAACTACAGTTTCTGTGGCAGCCATTTTGGCCAGTGTCGTCCACTGATAAGAACGCACTGAATTTGACAAGACTGCAAACCCAGCGATTGGAGATTTAAGGTCTGACAGTGGGCTGGTTCTGGATCTGCCCTTCAAAGACCCAGCACTCATAAACACCTGTTCATGGACCAACCTGAACCTCCATTATTGCAAGATCAATATTTTTTTTAAATATATCGATCAGTTCTAGTTGTGAATGTTTCCTTTTTTACTTCCTGTTTTGTTTTTGTGCTGCCTTTTGGCCAGGCTTCCATTTTGATGAGAATTGGGTCACAAATTACTTAAATGGTTAAATACCTGTCAAGTATAAAAAATGTAAATTAACTAGAGATGAGATGCACCTTTAATATTTACATTAGGAAAAGCAACACACGCATTAATTCAACTACGTTTATGATAAAAATAGATTATAATAAAAACCCTGACGTGGACCATGTGACTCCTACTGCATCTATGAAAAGATATTTGGACCATGTGCCTCCACATATAAACCCATGTTGATATTCATCCTGGTTCCTACCTTTGATTCCCACGGATGGAGCTCCTGCTGCTACCGCCGCCAGAGCATATTCAATCTGCACCAGTTTACCCGAAGGGCTGAAGAAACAAACACATGGCACACAGGAGACTATAATCAACCTGAATTAACTGATAAAACTACTGGAACTTGAAGCCTGTTGTTGTTGCGTTAACTTCACTGGAAACTGAAAGTAAAAGCTAAAACCACTGACTCATCAGAGCTAACTGCGCTAACTTCGTATATCTACAAAGGAAGCACACAACCCCCGGTTTAATTTCTATTAAATAAACCCTCATTTGGACAGCCATTAACATATGTGCATTTGTAATATAGAGATAAAACCTCTGTTTGTTCTATTGTTTTAAATGTGTTCGCCGACATGCTAATGATAGCGCTAGCTAACCAATTCATTAAGCACCCGGCAATGACAGTGCACCGACTCCATCTGCTCCGAAACTTCACTAAAATATTAAATGGAAACAGAGTCACGCATCTGGTTAGATATTTAGTAACAAAATACATCACACAGTATAAATCTGAACAGCAGGTCTAAAATACATGACTTATTTGGTCAAACTTTACCTAAATGTGGTGAGTGAAAAACTGTAGCCTCGGTCCGCCATCTTGTTCTTCTTCTTCTACTCTGTCTTGACGGATCACTGCAAATCAGGCTGAAGTCCGCCACCTACTGGACAAAGATTTACGGACACTTTCAATCATCTTTCATTTTTTTATATACTCGTATTTATTTATTTATTATTATTATTTTAAATAACAAACGTACGGTAGAGGATTAGGACCATTGGGGAAAAAGTACGGTCCAATTATTTTTCAAATTATTTTTCCTGAGAAAAAAGTCAGAATTCAGAGCAATAATTTTTAAAAATGAAAAGAAAAAAATTAAAAATTAAAAAGTCAGAATTCTGAGATTAAAGTCAGAATGACTTTTTTTTTTTTTTTTTGTTTAGAATAATATTATATTGGACCTTAATTTTACACATTTTTTTCCCAGTGGCTCTAATCCTATTCTGTACAAAAGAGTTGAACTACAAATAGTATAAAGAACAGTATATTTAATTTCATTTTTCATTTATTTTGAGCAAGTGAGTAAACACACATGGCATACATACAACAGTATCTTATAATGCAAAGATATTCAAAAGAACATATATAAGTTCAATAATTAATTTATGCTCAAAAAGTATACAAAAAGAACATGAAATAATAATTGTGACAGGGGTAATGCATCTAATATTTTATTTGCTTTTTCATTTGTCGAAATAGCAATGGGGTGGCACAGTGGTTCGCACTTGTGCCTCACAGCAAGAAGGTTCTGGGTTTGATTCCAGCACCAGATAAGGTGGGACCTTTCTGTGTGGAGTTTGCATGTTCTCCCCGTGTCTGCATGGGTTTTCTCCAGATACTCCGGTTTCCTCCCACCATCCAAAGATGATACTTATAGGTTGACTGGTTAATCTAAATTGTCCATAGGTGTGAATGTTAGAGTGGTTGTTTGTCTCTATAAAAACAACAAAGCAATGGCTTTTCTTTATAAATGTACTTTTACATTTTCCTTTACTTTTAGTGTAATTATGAAACCAAAAACATTTTCCCGGAGTAAAATAAAATCATTGATAAGATGATCAAAGATAAACCTGCTGAGGTCTGAACATAGTTTTTTGGTAAGAACAACAGTGCCAAAATAAATTAACTGTTGCTGGATGTCAGTTAATATAAATTTCTCTTTTAAACTTTTACATATAATGATTATCTGGGTAATATTTGTGTATAATTTTTACATATAATGATTATCTGAGTAATGTTTGTGTATAATTGGGTTAACTTGTTAATTTTCGCTCTGAGCAGTCTATAAAACTAGAATATCCTCAACGAGAGATTCTGTGCCTTTCCGTCGCTCTGCTTTTGGCCAGTCAGCTTTAACTGCAAAAGCCACAACCCAGTGGAATGCTCTCCCCAACAGCATTAAGAACTGTGATTCTATCAAAAATTGACTGACAGGCATTCAACTCTGTAATCACTGATGTTTAAACATATATTTGAATATTATTGTGAGACTGTGTTTGTGTGTATGTGAGTGTATGTCTGAGTGGCTGCCTTAACTCGACAGTTTAGTGTTATTGTTTCATGTCTATTGTGTTGTTACAGTTTTGTGTGTCATTGCCATTTATCTGTGGTGCTTTTTATTAATGTTTTATAACTGTGATATTTAATAACAACTGTCCTAATTGTGACCTGCCAAGGGATGGCAGATGTAAATTAGCTTTGAGCTAGCTCTAGTACAATGCATCAAATGGAAACATTTATGTTTTTTTCTTTGTACATCGTCCTTACAAATAAACTAATAATAAATAATTAAATAAATAAATTTATATGATACTCCCTTAACCTCATTTGTGATTAAAAACTTGTGGGGGAGCATCCACATTTTTTTTTCCTCCAGCTGATATTATTGTTGAAGTGGTTCCATTAAATAGTGATATAGGGAGTAGTAAAATTTATTCCTTTTCTGAGCCTGCTTAATCCTCACTAGGGTGATGGGGGTTGCATGGAGTAGTAAAAATGGTTTTTTTTTTTTTAAATAAAGCATATATTTTTCAACTATTATTCTCTTGGAATGGTGAGAAACATATTTTTCCTTCTGGAGCATCAGTTAAAAACAGGACAGATTCATGTTGGCCTGAGGGTGTGAGACTGTCCCTAAAAACATTAAAACAGAAACTTTTAACTAATTTTTATTGAATTTAATTTAACTGTTTCAGAGCAAAACCTTTAATTATCATGAAATATACACATTTGTGTGTTTGGGGAGTGTGTTTAATCTTATTTGGCTTCTATGAATCTCGACAAAGATTAATGTAATTGAATACTTCATGTGTTTGATTGTCCAAATATATATACATGAACAAATTATAGGAAGAAGCTTTTTAGACTTTCCTCAGATATTACACTTGTTATTCTTCATTAGTAACCTCTACATTATTAAGGGTGTAGTTCAACACTTTAGCCAACGGGTGGAAGCAGCTGACAAACGCACTTCGACTGCCGGAACTAAATAACAGAACAAAACTCTTTTTTTCTGTGGGTTATTATTTATTCTTCTCGGTGTCATGGTGATTTACTTCCCTGTTAATATTTTTTAATCGATAAAATAAATAAATAAATAAAAATAGAATTTCAGCCTGTTGTCGCAGCGTGATGACGTAATTACCGCCTGTGATCGTGAGTGACATGTTCCAGTGAAACGGATCGTGTTGACAGTGAAATGATGAATCTGTCCGGTTTAATTCACAGCCTCAGATGTTCTTTACTACGGATAGAAAGCAGACTGTCACAGGCAGGTCTGGACCTTCAGCAGGGTGAGTCTACCTGGTCCAGAACCGACACACACCGGCTCTAAACCCCGGTATCGACTCGGTAAGTGTGCGTTTTCTTTCGTCAGAGGTGACTCGGTGTGTGTGTGTTTCTGTGCAGCTCCAGCTCTGGCCGTGAACGGTCCCGACCTCCTGCTTCCGACCCACCAGGACCAGAACCAGGAGGAGCAGCAGAACCCGGACCAGCCCCCCGGGGAGTCGGACGGGTTCCTGTGGATGGCGGTGCCCAAGAAGAGACGGACCATAGAGGTGAACCGGACTCGGAGGAGAGCCGACAGTAAACTCCTGGAGGTCAAGGTGGGTTGGGATTTAATCATGTCACAGGTTTAGGTCATTTGATTTAAAACAATGAGTAAAAGCCAGTAAATGTTGATTAAATAAGTATTATTGACATGGACTTTAATAGGACTGACACGATCACTTTACTTTAAAGATTGGATTTAATTGAGTTGGTCCTGTTGATATTCTCTGGTTTTGTTGTTCTCTGGTTCTTTTCTCCTGGACCAGCCTGTGGTTTCAGACTGAGTGCATCTATTTCCATGATTTACTATCAGTAATGTGTTCGGTTCTTTAATGAACTGGACTCTAGTTCCAGGTTGTTCTTCTGGTTTTCATGTATCATTTATTCTGACTTTAACAGCTGTGGAGAAAATATATTTAGTTTCACGTTCTGAATCAGTTAATTTCAGCCAAAGTACTTAGAGTATTTTAAAACTGGGTTTGAAAAGCTGAACCTAAACTGGTTCTGTTGGTGAAAAGGCCGATGGGAGGGAACAGAACCTCCTGGTTGTAGTCTGATGGGGGTCAGATTAACTCCTGTTGAACCATATTAACATGACCCTTTTCTGTTCATGTTTGGACTCCACCAAAGTTATTATTGTTAATGAAAACCAACAAAATGACCAAAGCTAGAATTGATCAAAACAGTTTCATTAAACAAATAATAAACTACAATTAAAAGTAAATGATAACTGAAACTGCATTGTTCACAAAACTAACTAAAACATAAATATTATGGATAAAATTCCCTTTGTTTTCATCTTTGTCAATGTTGGATTGATATGAAATCAAGTTATTTTGCTCGAGCAGTTTTATCTGTTGTCACCATATGACATTTGACAGTCTGTCACGTGGTCAGTTGTGGTTTAAAGTAATCTTCTGGTCCCCACTCTACCTGGAAACGTGGAGATTAAAGCAGCAGAGCCCTGTCTGGGATTTATTTGAATACAACAAAGAGGAAAAGAGATGAAAAAATTACTAATAATACTAAAACTACAACTAAGTATTCAGAAAAAAAATAGAAAACCTGCTCTAAAACTAATTAAAACAAACTGAATTAGAGGGGGAAAAAAGTCCAAATTAAATAAAACTAAGCTATAATAAAATTATTATTTTATTACTACTACTACTACTGTCCTGGAGAACCCACAGAGACATTAGATGATGTTCTGCAACCACTGGGCTCATGGTTTTGTTCATAGATCTGTGTTTATCTGTAAAACTCATCAGGTTTTTGACCATATGTATGAACAGGTACATGGTCTGAAATCTTATTAAACTCTATATTAATGACACAAACACATTCATGTGTAACAGGTGTTTCTTTTTTTACAGTGACTTAATGTTCTGTAGTTTTAGATTCTCATCTCTATAACCTTCAGTCCTTTTTGTTTGTTTTGTCAGTTTTATTTTGATGAATAAAGTTTGATTTCCTTCTTTCAGAACAACATCGAGCCATGTCCAGAATGTGGACACCTGAAGCAGAAACATGTTCTGTGTGGGTTCTGTTACACCAAGGTGTGTAAGGAAACCGCTGCCATTCGAGCCCAGATCAAGGCCATGGAGGGCGGTCCCTTAAACGCCCCCACTGTGGAGACCCGTGTACTGTACGAGGGCGAGACCCCTACCCCCCAGGACCAGGACAGCAGGATAGTGGAGCGGCCTAGGAAGCGTCCGGCCTGGTTCAGCCCATGATGAGGTCACTGACCGACCGACCCGGGAGACTTAAGACGTGCGCACACCAGGGTCTGGATACTGAACCCAGTTATGGACCATGACATCATCAAAAACTACAACCCCCACTCTTGTTTTAGTCTCATATTTGCAATGTTTTTTCTAATTTGAAACAGAGTTCAATGTTTGAGAATAAAGACATTAATGATTTAAATATATATTCATTCATTTTCTGAACCCGCTTTATCCTCACTAGGGTCACGGGGGTCACATGGAGCCTATCCCAACTACTTAAG
>JAPTGZ010000009.1:31681635-31694402 GCA_029814645.1 Fowleria isostigma | reverse complement strand
CCCACCCCAGCCTCCAACAGGACCAGAAGAGAGGAACCCCACCCAGCCTCCAAAAGGACCAGAGGAGAGGAGCCCCACCCCAGCCTCCAACAGGACCAGAGGACAGGAGCCCCACCCCAGCCTCCAGAAGGACCAAAGAAGAAGAGCCCTACCCTAGCCTCCAACAGGGGGTTAAATCTCACCATGATTCAACACAAATGAACCTACAGATGTGCATGATGAACCCCAGACCCAATGACTGGGTACTAATTACATGTTCGCTAAAAGAGGAGCTCAGTGTAAACACTGAACAAACTATGCGGCTAAAGCTAATTAGCTGCAAATCTCTGGAAGTTAACAAACTAAACTAACATGAACAGATGAATTTCAACCACTGACGTCACTCTGCTCTGGTTGAATTAAACATCTGTCCTTTTCTGTCTGGTATTTTAAAGACACATTAATGTTCTCTATGGAAACTCACAAATAAACACAAAGCAACATAGCACTAGCAGCTATTAACCCCGAAAGATGCCAACAAAAACTCTCGCTTTTTTGTGATGAGGACCGAACCATTCCACATAAACCACAGGGTTTACAGAGCAATCAATTGGTGCCAAAACAAGAAACCATTCATTTTTATTTTCTTAACGGGGTTGGAAATGTTATAGATGACAATTTAATAAGAAGAGATTAGAAATAAATCTGTCAGTTAGAGGCCCGAATATGTCTTTAACCCCCCCCTCCCCCACCCCCCCATACGATGACGTTGGTGGTCGCCTCTTCTTCTTCTTCTACCTTTAAATACTATTTACCTTTTTGTTTATTCATTGAATAGTTGTTGTTTTTGTACTCGGGGTCCATTCTTCACACACTGTTAAATGTTTTTTTTTTTTTTTTAAATATAACTTATTTGAGATAAGTTTATGTACAGTAAGGCTATATGGGTCAATACATAATTGAAGGACTTTCGAAGTTCATGGGATATATATCTTGCATATATATGTATAAATGTTCATTGTGATCATGTCTTTAAGAACTCCATAAGTATTTGATTGCTGAAACAATCACTTATTGATAAATGATTAATAAATAATTCATAAATGACTAGATATACTGAAATATAAACTAAATAACCATCTGAATTTAACACAAACCACCTTCTAATTATCTAAACAATAATACAATGATCTTATTCTAAAATGGTTTTGATTGCATTCTTTTTATTAATGTAATTTCCTCCTGAAGAAAACACTGGACAGACTTCAACATATGTTACTTCTCTTTCTGAGTTATTTGATATAAATTAGTGTGGGAGTCAAGTGTAGACCTATCACACTCGTATGTCAACAGTATTACTAGAATATATGTATAAATAACTTTATATTTACATGCAACTCACTTGTATATATGATATTTAGAAGAATCTATCCGTACAAATGACATGTAGTGTCATGGTTATGATGATTTTAGGAATGAAAACAGAAAAAAAAAAAAGTCAACTATGTTACCCTGGAAAAGGAACTCAAAAGTCCAACAACTATATACTGACCCATGTTTTTATGACTTATAAAGATAAAACTAAATTCCAGTTGCTTTCATCACACCGTGTATTTTGTTGAATCTTTAAGTATCATCCAAACAGAGATTATAACACTTATATAAAGACGATGGTGAAAATAAGTAGTTTACAATAACATTAATAAGACCAAATAGACAGTAGATGATGGATAGTTTTGGTTGGTTTTCATATACACATTGAATAAATGAATATATAGTAGCGAAATGCTGTTTGCTGATTCAGTAAATGTCTATTTTTTTCTTCTTTGTTCCAGACTGCAGAGGACAGTCGGCGCTGTAATAGACATGTATTTACCAGAGTGTCCAGCAGGTGGCGCTACAGCCTATATAAACAACAGTTGTTGCTCAGATTCCTCAACTGTTGCAGTCCAAGGTGTCGATAGTCTCCACCTGAGTAGGTCCCATCTGTACAACGTTAATCAGGTTTATTCAGTTCAGGTCAGTTTTGTTTCAGTCATTTTCTGAAAACAGACACTTATCACGGCAACAATAATATATCTAGAAATATATTAAATGTCAAAATATTAGATCTGACTTTAAATATCTGCATCTTATCTCAGCGGTACATTATTGGTTCAAGCCTTTAGGAGAAAATAAATGAACAGAGACATTCTCATGTTTTCACATGTACTTTGGTTTTATGATACATTTGTTATGGAACATATGGAACCATGTCTTCAGCTTCACTGTTTCATATGTGTTAAACTGGTTTAAGTAGACATGTACTGAGTTTATGTAATGAACAGTGACTTGATATGATATGGAATATGTTGGATAACACCGGACCCTGTGGTTGTAACTCCATCAAACACAAACAGACCAGAGTTCAGTAGTTTCAGTATTTGTTTTATAGAAACTCTGAACAGTGCAATAATGGACCCTCCCATTCATCTACACATGGAAGTTACAGATGATCATAGTTAGGACGCAAACTATCTACATCACCGTCACGGAATATAGTGGACATAAAAGCACAGACAGATATTAGGACGCAGCCAGGGACCAGGATCTACACATGACGGTTTACACATGGGACAGTGGACAGTCTGCAGCATGGGAGTGGGGTGGTGTCGGTGGACAGTCTGCAGGATGGGGACGGGGTGGTGTCGGTGGACAGTAGGTCATGTTCATGGACAATAGGTCTTGGGTTTTTGTTTGACAGTAGGTCATATTTTTTTGACAGTAGGTCATGTTGGTGGACAGTAGGTCTTTTTATGGACAGTAGGTCTTGTTTGTGGATCTGCAGACTGTCCATCAGTAGCTCAGGTGAACGTTAGCGCCAGCCCTCACAGGTACACATCAGTCTACATCATGTAGCTCTAAAACAGAATTATAAAAAAAACAAAAGCTTCTCCAAAGCGTCTGAATCCCTCTGCTTCTCCAGGGTGTTCTGTTGGTTTGGGCGTTAGCATTCAGTTGACGTTTAACAGTCGCACGCACGACCTGCAAATGGAGACAAAGACAGAACAGAAGGTCAGATTCAACACAAACACAAACTGGATCCAACATTACAGGAATTTGTGGAGTAGTTGTTTTGCTGACACTTCCACAGGTTGATGGGAGGAGTCTGGATGGGTGTAGACCAGGGCTTTATGGATCTGGTCCAGATTTAACCAACTAAGTTTATTTGTCCAACATCAGTAACACTAACAGGAACTCAGATCACATCCTTGTCCTACTTTATAGTGGATCCAGGTTTATTTAAGAAAAGAGGATCAATGCACATTAATGAACATTTTCAAAATAAATGTAAATATTGAGGATCTTGGTTTACAGTGGATCCTGGCTTATTGAAGATCCTGGTTTACAGTAGATCCTGGTTTATACTGATTCAAGGTGAACTTGCCGTTCCCATTGACTGTGAAACCTGATCCTGGTGGGAGTGGACTGAACGTGGATCCATGTGGTTTTGTTTGTTTTCTGGTTGTGGTTCGTTATGATTCTGTCTCTGTGTCCGTCCGTCCGTTTGCCAGAAACCCCCCCAGGCCCAGCACCTGTTGAACAGCACGCAGCGCGGTGTTGCAGCTGGGCATTATGGGAGATTTCCACCTGCCGTTGGGGCATGTGACCAAATTCCATTTGGTCAAACAGATGGACAAGTACGTAAATATAACCTGAGGAGGTTCTGGAGGACGGAACGAGTCCAAGACCAGAGGAAAGAACCACAGACCATAAACACCACCATCATCAGACCCTGAGTTAGGTCGGGTCAGTTTGATTCTGCATCGTTTGAACAGATCAGTTTAAGGCGGAGTCTCCAGTCAGGCATTTTCATTTAGAATAAAAACAGCATTAATTTATTGATACAGTCTGCTGATGATGATGATGATGATGAAGATGACAGTCCAGACTGTCTGGGACCATGTTCATGGATGGTTCTGACCTTTATTAAACTCATTACATCATCAGATAATGGACCAATCTGAGGCTGTTCTCACTGACCCTGGTCCGTCAGCATCTGCTGGGCGTTGCTCCCCGTCCTCCTCCTGGACACAAACCAGACCAAAGAGTCAAAAAGAGGGCGGAGACACGATGGAGTCAGAAAGAGGGCAAGCCCATGACACCGCCATGGCTGCGTTCATGTGTCAGATTTAAACCCACCTCTTCTGGTTGAACTTGCACCTGCAGTGTCCGCCTGCAACAAGAAACACAGCATGAGTTCACCTTATATGGGTTTATGACAGTGGCGTTAGCTGTGGGGTGGGCGGAGTCTTACTGAGCAGGATGGTGATACCAATGAGACACAGGACAGCGGCGAGGATCAGCCCGCCCACACGGAGTCTATGATAGTCTGGAAATGCCAAACACATTAAACTGACCTTTGACCTCATACGCAAACCCGAACCCCAACACAAACATATATATGTGTCAATATAAACCACAGCGGAGACCCCGAAGGCAAGACTTACCAAAGGTGAAGGGGTCATCTTCAGCTGATGGACAAAGAAAAGACAACAGAGGGTTAAAAGTCAGGACGTCAGTCACATGTGGAACAGACACAACAAACACAGGACACAGCTGTCTGATAATGAATCAATGGGACTCTTATATTATATATATGTATATACATACATACATATACATATACATATACATACACACACACACACACACACACACACACACACACACACACACACACACAGTATATTACATATGTGATAGAATATATTAGTGAAATTGGTTCTTACAGTTCAGTTCTTCAGCAAACACCAGTGACACGACTGGAAGAGTCCAGAGAAACAACAGTTAAAGACAGTTAAAACATCAAATAAAACAATGAAGAAACAATATATTAAAACAATGAAGAAAATAATAAATAAAACGAAGAATAAAGCAATAAATAAAACAACAAATAAAATAATAAATACGGCAATGTATAAAACAACAAAATAAATAACAAATCGATGACTGAATGTGCTGTCCAGAACAGACATTCAACATCTTACCGTTAAGTTACAGCAACTACATGTTACATTAGTTTGTTTACTGGGTGTTCAATGCTCTTTATTATCTCATGATAACGAATTAATTCTTCTGTAATATTTAGTGTTAGTGGACTGTTGAAAACAGAGTCATTGTGATGAATGTGAGTCACATGACTCTGATCTGAAGGATCCAGAGGAGTCGACATGTCAGACTCAGAAGAAAACGGAAACACTGAAGGAGACTGATGTTGAACCTGAATGCCATCAGTAGAAACACCTCAAACATCAACCTGTTTAAAAGGAACAAGAGCAAAGTCCATGAGAAAAAAAATGGGTTTACTCACGGGTCATCAACACCACGGTGAACGTCTTTGACATTTTGAGTTTTGTGTTTTTTACCTGAAATGACAGAAAAACACATGAACATAAACATGAGTTCTGTTGGAGTTCAGATCAGTCACATCCATATTCACATGTGAACGTACGCCAGGACCCATCCTCGGTACACGTTCTTGTCTGTTCTTCTGTTCTGGTGAAACATCATCACTCACAGCCCTGGTACTATTCAATTCAAAGTTCACATAAACCATGAACCCATAGAATACCAGGATGTTGTTCTTGTCTGCTAGATTAAACCAAAGATGCACTGGTTGGAGACTCATCTAGACTTGGCTGGCAAATATCACTTGCTGCGACTCAAATGCTACGGCGCTTCTGTAAAAACTTACTTCATTAATGTTTAATTGAGTTGATGACTGTAACAAAATAATGTGACATAATGTTAGAACACGTGCCAGAGGAATAGAGGCAAGTACATCATTATTATCTTGATAGCGATTTAATTAAATGTATAAATGACATGTAAATACTAGCACAAATGTATTGGAGTTTAGAAAAATCAGATGGAAAGTAATAGATTACATTTACTCACATTACTATAATTGAGTTATTTGTGTGAATAACATAATTTTTTAAGTAGTTTTTAAAATAGGTAATTTTACTTTTACTCACATACGTTTAGACTTTACTTCACTACATAGGACAACTCCCCTCGTTACTGAGTAAAAAATTAAATGAGTGAAAAAACAGTTATCAGTATAGCTAGCAGTAAGAAAAGGTGTCAGTAAAGTCAAAAAATGGATCAGGGAATTCACAACTTGTGCCACTTGTATTTGTAAATGTTTTATGGGGGGAGTCTGAACAAAGATTACACATTATACCACCTGAAAGGAACTAATTATTTTGTAACTAAAAGTAGATTAGAAACAACTAGTGTTGGATTGAATGTATGACTCGTTTTTTTTTTTACATCAAACAATTGAAAGTAACGAAGTAACTTGTACTCAAAGTAAATTTAAATTAAGTAATTTTTTACTTTTACTTCAGTAGATTTTAAACAAATTAAAGATACATTTACTTAATTACAATTTTTCAGTATGTTTTTCACCTCTAAGAAAAATATACACATGTGTAAATGACATGTAAATACTCATGCAAATGTAGTGAAATCAAATCAGTGACATATTGTGGTGATTTGAGGAAAATACTTGGGAGCTGATGGTGTAAATCCAGCAGACAGGGTTAAAGTTCACAGTACCAGACTGGCGTTAACAGGAAGTCCCACCTCTGGGACCACCGACAAACAACCCAACACTGTCAACAGGACTTTAGTTTTAATGGACATGATCAGATTACGTGACAGCAGTAATCTGATTACATGTTCCAGATGATCGGGTCCTGATGCTGCATTGAATGACGGGCAGTAAAAGCAGTAAAACACACTGATGCTCGTCTCCAGCGTCCTTCCATCCACTTCCTCACACAGGGAAATGTGATCCGCTTTAGAGTGGTCCATCCGAGACACCTGATCTGATTATGGGATGGAGGACGCAGCATCCGCACACATCAGGCCTTTCATCACCCAGACCAAACCACACCCACTTCACCCCATCACCCAGGCCAGACCACACCCACCTCACCCCATCAGCTCAGTCTTGTTTTATTTTTCAGTTGGTTTTATTCTGATGATAAAAGCCATGATTATGTGGTTTCTGATGGTCCTGGTCCAGGTCCAGGTCTCTGAGGTAACGTTCATCTCATTCCTGGGTTCATGACATGTTTATTTTCTAACGTCAATTTCTCAACATCTTCAACCTGTTAAATCTCAGCCTTTTGATTCATTTCAGTGTCATTTAAGTCTAGTTTTGACTTTATTTAATTTATTTCTAATAAAAGTCTTTTCTCTACACTAGGGCTATCAAACTCATTTTAGTTTAGGTTCCACATTGAGGCCAGATCGTTAAAATAATGACATAATAACCTTTACGTATTAACAACTAATGACAAATACAAGTTTTTGTCTTTTAGTGCAAAAAAAAAACCCATACAAGTTGTGAATAATTTAACTTATAAATGATGAAAATATTCACATTTACAATCCAAGTTTTAATTTCTTCAGAAAAATAAGTTCAATTTTAACAGTATTATGCCTGAAATAATCATTTCTATATGTACATTATGGAACAGATCCAAGGCCCAAAAAGTTTTTAGTAACACACAGAATAGTGTTTAAATTACACCTAATTTTCTTTAGACATTTTATATTTTAAGTAAAAGGATAGTCTTTAGATTGTATTTTCTTATAGGTTATTATTTTATTATTAGACTTATGATCACCGTTGGTCTGGATGTGGAACCTAAACTAAAAAACCTTCAACACACTCGACTGTTAATGTTTTTGATATAATGTATCATGTCATTGCATTTTACAAATCATCCTGTGGGCCAGATTGGACTGTTAGCTGGGCCAGTTTTGGCCTGCGGGTCACATGTTTGACCCCCCTGCATTAAGTCCATGGAATTTTAAAAACCATCTTAAAATATTCTTGTTTAAGCAGGCATTTTAATCCAAACTGACTTAAGGCTGCCACAAACTGGCTGCATTTAATGTATTTATCACATTTTAACTGTATTTTAATTGTATTTTGCACTGTAAAGCACTTTGTGACTCCTGTCAGTGAAAAGCACTCTATAAATAAAGCTTTCTTACTTCTTAGTCTAAATGTTTTTTGATGTAGTTTCATAATTTGGACCTTTCCCAATAAAACCTCAGTATTTCAGTGAGCCACTGAACATTAACACAATACAATACTTTCATTCACTTTATGTTATTTCAAGTGTTAAACACTCATATAAATGTGCAAAAATGCACCATTACCCAAAGAACACATGCATTCACCTGAATTTAACAAACAGTCTATGAATGCATCATTTGGGTTCATGTTTTCTAAATTATACAATAATAAAGAGTCTAATTTCATCTGGGGGGACTTGAATAAATATACAGTAAAGGTTCAAACACTGCTTCAGTCATACATTTATTATTGTTTTTACTTTATTTTTTCTCTATTCAATAAATAAATTAAAGTTTAAGGATTATTTTCTCATTTTGTTCATGTCTGGGTCAACTTTGAGCAACAATGAACATTGGTTTTATGAAGATAATTGTATTTTGTTTGTTTTTTAAGTTTGGTTCTTGTTTCTATTATATTAAAACTGAACCTGTTTGCGAATCTGTGGATGAGGATACTGTACAGATAAAGACATCTAAAACCCTTAAATAGATAGATCCCTACTGTGACCTCAGTGTCTCTGATCCCATGGTTTGTTACGTTTCATGTTTGCGTGTCCTGTTCCTCCATACGTGTTCTGTTGCCATGTTCAGGTAACGGGTGGAGACACTGCTGTGATTTTCCACTCACTAGACTTTTCCACTTAGAGTCAAAGCAAACACAGCCCGAGTATGGCGACAGCACACAAGAGAGGATATTAAATATATGTATGGAAATATTCAGTCAAATTACACTGAACTAGTTTCCATCTACCACCACCAGCAACAGCACCACCTTTGGTCTCTGAGTCCGTTTTGTTTTTTTTCCTCTTTTAACACCAGTTTTGTTACAAAAAAAAGATCACTAGTAGTCAGGATGAAAACAGGATGAAGAATAAATACTGGATGAATATGGGATAAACACAGGATGGCTAGTTGATAAATACTGGATAAACACCAGATAGGTACTGGGTAAATACAAAATGATAAATACAAGATAGGTAGTGGACATATACTGGATATTGGATGGGTACTGGATAAATACTGGATGAATACTAGATGAATACTGGATACAAATGAGATAGGTACTGGATAAATACCAGGGGTGGGTACAGGATAAACACTGGAAAAATAACAGATGAGTGCTGGGTAATTACTGGATAAGTACCAGATGGGTACTGGATAATTACTGGATGAATACTGGATGAGTAGTGGATAAATATTAGAGGGGTACTGGATAAATACTGGATAGGAACTGGATAAACACTGAATAAATATTATATAGGTACTGGATAAATACCAGATGGGCACTGGATAAATACTGAATGAATACTGGATAAATAGTAGATGGGTACTGGATAAACACTGGATAAACTGGTTATGTCTGAAGACATTACACATGAAGTTGTCCTGCAGTAAAACCACTGTGACCTTTGGGTTTCGAGGACACCGAGCTGGTATTTGGACAAATGTTGGACAGAGAAAAGGACGAGCAGGACGAGGATGCTTCTCTGGTTCCTCTCCATGGCAACGCCAGGCGAGGCCGGGGAATGCAGAGGATGGAAACACGCCAACGCCACTAGAGCCCAGTTCACCTCCAGATAAAGACTTGGGGAGGGAAGGAGGGGGAAAGGGGGTGTGGGGGGGATTAACAGAGACAGAGGACGAAACAGGACAAACCAAGAAACCAAGCTGAAAGAAAAGGTGAGAAGACAGACGGGACCTATGGGGCCCCTCCCTGATCATATCTGAGGTTCTCAATGTAAAGTCAATGTTTGCATAAGGCGGAGTCAGGAACTGGAGGGGGTGTGGCTTCAGATGATTGTGTTCAGAGACAAGAACAAAGAGCCTCAGCAGGTTTAGAGAAACCCTGTAGGTCTCAACAACTTTAACACCACATCCAGACCAGATTCAGACCAGATCCAGACCAGTTACAGACCAGATTCAGGTTCTATGTGTCATGTTCCCTCTATTATGTGTAAAAGTAGATCTTATTTTAAATTTTGGAGTCCAGTTTATTGCCTCTGTACTGGTCTGGTGTTCAACAGTCTAGTTCTAAATGACCTGTTGTCTTGTGGGAGTTTCAATCGGTGCAGATTTCCCACAGAGCGTTGTCCACTGGTCCACTGGTCAACTGGTCCAGTGGTCCAGCGGTCCACTGGTTTTCTTTGTGTCTCTGCTGTTTTAAAGTTCACCTCCATCCTAGTGGACTCTGATTGGACGCCTGTCGGCTCTTTAATCCTGTTTCTGTCCATACGTGGGTTGGTCCTTGCCTCCTTTTGTTTGTTCGTTAATTCTTTCCATGTGTGTCCTTAACCCCACCCCCTCAGCTCAGATGTCCTTTTATTCCTCATTTACAGTTGGACTTATTCATGTCTCTGTTTTTCACATGATCTTCATCTTCAAACCACTCATTGTCCATTCATAGCTTTAACACCTCCACCGTGTCTCCTATCCCATGTTTCCTCCTCCTCTGTTATCAGATAGCTTTTGTTATGATGCCATATAAATAAAGGTTGATTGACAGATCCTTGTCAGTGTTTGATCCATTTCAGTGTTTGGACAGTTTCAGACTCTTCTGGGTGAGTCAATGTTGAAATGTTGGACTTTGACCCTGTTTCTATTTTGTGAAGCCCCACCCACCCCTGACTGCCGCCCCCTCTGTTCCTCCTCCACAATGACAGCTGCTTATTCTCAGCAACAGAGTTGATTCTTAAATTAGCATCAGTGGATTCCAGCCTCAGTCACATCTTCCACACCAACACTGAACCCATGGGAAGGAACCAAGTCAGAACCAGACAAGAGCTGAGTCAGAACTAGACCAGAGCAGAGTCAGAACCAGATCAGAACCACCACCACAATGCCCCAGGACAAGATCACACCAGGACCACATTTACAGGAACAGCTGGAAACAGAAGCAGAACACAAACCTGGATCTGAATAATCTGGATCAGTACACACACAACGTCTATGTACACACACAAAAAAAAAACATCACAAAAACTAAACCTGAGATAAAAAAGAATAAAAACACAAACTGTTGCTTCCTTTTCACATCTTTTCCTTTATTCTGTAATTCCTGCATCTGCGTTAATGAAATAGTGAATCATTAGGTCCTCCTCTGTAACTCCTCTGGAGGTAGTAACAGAGCCCTGATCAAGGTGGAGCCAGGATTCAGGAACACTATGTTAAAAGGAACACCTCTGGTTCAACAACAGAGGCGGGGCAGATGGATTGAGTGTGCGACCCCCGCGCTGGGCAGATTTATAAATAAGTGTGAGGCGTGGACAGTACACAAACATATCAACGGGACTAGAGCTGCGTAATATATCATTTGAGTATTGTCATCACATTGTACGGTTGCGCAATATAGTCACATTACAGGTCCTGCAATGTAGGAGGCAAATGAACTCAACGTGTTCTTATCTAATTTCAAGGGTATTTGACACAGTTCCTGGAAACGACATTAAAAAATGAGTAATGAACAAGAGGAAAAGTCACTAAAAATGAAGAAGAAAATCACAGAAAATGAAGAAAATCACTGAAAATGACAAAAATCACCAAAAATAACAAGGAAAACCACAGAAAATAAAGAAGAAAGTCACCAAAAAATGAAGAAAATCACCAAAAATGACAAAGAAAATCACAGAAAATAAAGAAGAAAGTCACCAAAAATGAAGAAAATCACCAAAAACAAAGAAGAAAATCACAGAAAATAAAGAAATTCACCAAAAAAAAAAACCCAAAACATGGTGCCAAAAACAAAAGCAACATCAGTTATCCAGAATTATTTCCTTTACAGATGAAACTGAAACACATCTGACACCTGTTGAAACAACCAGAGGAAACACAACTGATGTTTGACCATTTATGTTGACACCACAGCTACTATATCCTCCTGAGTATTTTTTCATTTCGCAATATATATATCTCAGGGTTAAAAAAAAATTGCAATGACAGTTTTTTTTCAATATCATGCAGCCCTAAATGGGACCATAAAGATGTGGAACTGGGGAGACGCCCGGATCTACCAGCTGTTGTCACTTCAGGAGGAGGACTCTATCGAAGAGAACATTTGTGGAACGGCGAAAGACAGGATGACTCTGGAGAGGTTAGCAACACTGCTATGATCGGGGTATTTATGACGTCACAGTTATATGTCCCACTATCCACTGTGTCCCCGCCCCGTTGATTGGTGAAAGCAGGTCTGCTGTGTAAAAGTCCAGCCTATCCTTTCTGTGGAAATCAGTCAATGGAGGGAAAAAAGGAGGATCACCATCTGAGCTTTTACTGGATCTGCGTAAAAGTGTCTATGGTTGATTTAGTCCTTGTGGTTCTGCAGTTAAAAGGTTTGGAACTTAGAAAATAGGAGAAACTCAACAGTAATTATGTTCATACATTCTATTTAATATAGTACCTCATATATTTATATTGTATTTATAAATAGTACTTCATGTATTTAGATTATATTTATAATAGTACTTCATATATATTTATAATAGTACTTCATTTCTATATTTATAATAGTACTGCATATATTTAGATTACATTTATAATAGTACTTCATATATTTAGATTATATTTATAATAGTACTTCATATATATATCATATTTATAATAGTACTTCATATATTTAGATTATATTTATAATAGTACTTCATATATTTAGA
>JAPTGZ010000009.1:31505611-31519244 GCA_029814645.1 Fowleria isostigma | reverse complement strand
ACGTCTGCCGTCCTCATCCACCTCCTCGTCCTTGTTGTTGTCCACCTCCTTGTCCTTGTTCTTTCTCATCCTCATCCACCTCCTCGTTCTCATCCTTGTCCACCTCCTTGTCCTTGTCCACCACCTCGTCCACAGTCTCATTGTGTGAATGGTTTCATGTCCGTCCTGTGTGTGTTGACGTCTGCCGTCTCTGTCCTCCTCTGCCCTCCAGCTCTGGCTCATTTCAGCGACAGTATCCTGGAATACTTGGCCAACCTGGACAAAGCTCCAGACCCCACCGTCAGGAAGGACACGTTCTCCAGTGAAATCTATGCTGCCTTTGACGTTCTTTTCAACCACTGGTTACAGAGCAGAGAGTCGAAGGTACGACGCCAGTGCCACAGCTCTGACAGGGGCTCACCTCCAGGTTGATGGAACAGAACCTCCATCATCTGCTGAAACCTGACGCACATGTCCTGACTGTTAGTGTCTGTGCATGTGGGTTAGTGGATGAAACGATGGCTCTACCATCTGTGATCTTTATCTGTAGGCTTAATTTTATGGAGCCACTGGGTCTATGATGATCAGTTCATTTTATTTTTGTTATTTACACCCCGTCATCATCATATATATACAAATACTGTAACGTTATTCACTTGTTCATCACATCACCCAAAGTCTACATAATTTCTTTTTGTTTCTTGGTGTTTTTTATGGATCATTTCATCCATAAATCCTGGTCTGGGTTCTTCAGCAGGGATTCAGGTTCTAAAACCAGCCTTTAATGAACCTGGTGAACGCCCATGATGGGAATGTACTGTGATGGATGCTGTTGCCTAGGCAACCCTAACCTGACTCTAACTCTGTCCCAGTTGCGTCTGATGGTGGCGGAGGCGCTGGGTTCCATGTGTCACCTGATGGCCAATGACAAACTGGAGGAGCAGATCCCAAGACTCATCCCCGCCATACTGTCACTGTATAAGAAACACAGCAATGAGTACCACGTCATTAGTAAGGTACTAATCACAGAAACAAGTACCACATCATCAGTAAGGTACTAAACCCAAAAACAAGTACCACGTCATTAGTAAGATACTAAACACAGAAAGGAGTACCACATGATCAGTAAGGTACTAAACACAGAAAGGAGTACCACATCATCAGTAAGGTACTAAACACAGAAAGGAGTACCACATCATCAGTAAGGTACTAAACACAGAAATAAGAATAAGTACCATGTCAATAATAAGATACTAAACACAGAAAGGAGTACCACGTCATTAGTAAAGTACTAAACACAGAAAGGAGTACCACAAGTACAGTGAGGTTCCTGTGACATGTGTTTGGAGTTGTGACTGGGCCCAGTTCAGGGTCTGTCCATGTGGTACCAGGTCCAGGTTTGACTGTTGTTTGTGTTTCAGAGTCTGTGCCAAGTGTTGGATGCTTCTGTGTCGATGGGCAGCCGAGTGTTGGAGACCCAGTTGGACGCACTCATGTTCACTCTCCATCAACAGGTACCAGTCCACCACCACAGCACAGCAGGCTTACCTGGATCAAACCCATCCAGACCCATTTAGACCTTTCCAGACCTGTTTAGACCCACCAGACCTGTTTAAACCCCTTTAGATCAACCAGACCTCTTCAGACCTGTTAAGATCCACCAGACCTCTTTGGACCTGTCCAGACCTGTTTAGACCCACCAGACCTGTTTAAATCCGTAAAGACCCACCAGACCTGTTTAGACTCACTAGACCTGTTTAAACCCGTAAAGACCCACCAGACCTCTTTAGACCTGTTTAGACCCACCAGACCCGTTTAAACTCATTTAGACCCACCAGACCTGTTTAAATCCGTAAAGACCCACCAGACCTGTTTAGACTCACTAGACCTGTTTAAACCCGTAAAGACCCACCAGACCTCTTTAGACCTGTTTAGACCCACCAGACCCGTTTAAACTCATTTAGACCCACCAGACCTGTTTAAACTCGTTTAGACCCTCCAGACCTCTTTGGACCTTTTCAGACCTGTTTAGACCTGGTACATATTCTATGAAAATAATGAGAACTGTAAATTATGAATGTTCTGGTTGAGTCTTATTGATGTAGAAGTACTGATACTAGATTGAACTCCAGTGTACTGATGTCCTGTCCCCACCTCACCCCCAGGTGTCTGCCCCAGTGGATTATAACAACCCCCCCACTGTGAAGAACCACAACGAGGTCCTGCGTTGCTTCAGTCTGCTGGGTACTGCACGTCTGTCTTTGAAGCTCCACTTGTGTGTCAGAGTCTGTGTGTAGTAGTTCTATGTAGTCACATGACCAGTACTGAGGCATTCATTAGTGTCCATTACAGACTCGTGTCCTCCAGGATAATTCAATTATACCACAGTCGGCCTTTTCTCCTCTTTCTGCCTTGTGTCTCATGTTTTCTTCTCCTTTCAGCCAACTCATTCCCAGAGCGACTTGTCATGTTTGTCCTCCAGAAGTTGGACAACAGCAACGAACGCAGCAGAGTCGGCTCTTTGGCCGTCCTCCGACACCTCATCAACTCCACCGGTGAGAAAGAACGTCCACCGACTGCAGAAGACAAACACAGAAGAAAAAAAATCAGGGAAAAAAAACAGAAAATGACCAAACGGAAAACAAATTGAAAACAAAGAAAACAAAAAACAAACAGAAAATAAAGAAAACAAATAGCAAAAAAACCCAAACAAACAGAGGAATCAAACAAACCTCATATTTGTGAATGCGTTCATGTTCCTGTTGCAGATTCAATGATGGAAAGTAAGAAGCTTTTGATTCTGGCCAGTATTAGACAACCCATGGCAGACCACAGCAATAAGGTACACACTACACCACCCTCTGCCACCACCCATACTCCACCCACCCTCCCCCTTTGGTTTTGTTGGTTTTCTGTTCGTTTTCATTTTTTGTTGGTTTTCTGTTGATTTTTTTTTTTGTTTTCTGTTTTTGTTGGTTTTAGAACTTTGTTAGGTTTTATTGTTTTTTGTCGGTTTTCTGTTAGATTTTGTTGATTTCTGTAGGGGTTTTTTTGGTGTTTTTTGTTAGTTTCCATTGGTTTCAGTTGGTTGGTTTCAGTTTTATTTGTTTTACTAATGTGATGTTATTTGTCCATCTGTGACTGTGGATCTAGGTGAAGAAGCGTGTGATCCAGGTGATCAGTGCGATGGCTCATCATGGTTATCTGGAGTTGGAGGGAGGAGAGCTTCTAGTTCGCTTCATTGTTCAACACTGCGCTTTACACAACACACTTCAGGTACACTTTGGTGGTGTTTTGTAATGGTTTAAAGGGAATAGAGTGGATTTCAAAGTGTGGAAAACCAGCATAAACCTGACAAATAAAGCCATCCGCGTGATGTATTCACAGTAAAATGGGCTTCTTGCGGTTCACTTTACAGCATTTACATAAAAACAGCACAGTCATTGTCCTGGACAATGCAGACTGATCTTCATTTAACTGTCAAACATGGGGGTTGATTCTATTAAATAAAATATATAAAATATATTTCTGACAAAGAAAAGAACATAATCCTGGTAGAACACCTAGAGTATTGTCCATCATCATTTCAGACAGAAATAAATAGATTATCCAATACTTTTTTATCAGATATGCTATTTGTATACTGGAGTATGTATCATATTTATGTAGGGTATTTATAGTGTTTATGTAGAGTAGTTGTAGTGTTTATGTAGAGTATTAACCATACTTATGTTTTTATCTAGTCAAATACGGACTCACTCAGTGCTGCTGTAATTAGTCGACTTAGTTGATGCAATCAATCTAGAAAATTAGTCGACGGCAATTGTTTTCGTTGACGCGTCATTTTACTATTAACCACCTTATTAACCATGTATTTCTGGCTGCGGCACCTGGGGAATCCATGATGGCATTGGCGCCTGCAGCTGTACCTCAGAGAGAAAGAGAGAGAGAGAGAAAAACCCCTGTATTATAAGCCTCTGAAGTTTCATTCCCCCTGCTCTTACAGTTCACCCCCACCCCACCCGGGCGTACCTCTGAATTCAGGTCTACAGGTGCGCCTACATTTGTCACATAATACAGGTGACATGTGATGTTTTAACCCTTGAGGTGTCATCAACATAAAATAGACACTACAAAATAACTAACACTGGATTATTTTTTGTAGATTAGTCATTTAGGGCAGCACAGTGGTGCAGTGGTTAGCACTTGTGCCTCATACCAAGAAGGTCCTGGGTTCAATTCCAGCACCATGACTGGTGGGACCTTTCTGTGTGAAGTTTGCATGTTCTCCCCATGTCTGCATGGGTTTTTTCTGGGTACTCCGGTTTCTCCCACCGTCCAAAGACATGTACTGATAAGTTAATTGGTTAATCTAAATTGTCCATAGGTGTGAATGTGAGAGTGTTTGTTTGTCTCTATATGTCAGCCCTGTGATGAACTGGCAAAATGTCCAGGGTGTACCCCGCCTTCACCCTTAAGTTGCTGGGATAGACTCCATGTGACCCTAGTGAGGATAAAGCGGGTTCAGAAAATGAATGAATGAATGAATGAAAGATTAGTCATTTAGATCAGTTGACTAATCGGAAAAACTAGTTGAAAGATTAATCATTAGAAAATTAGTCGCCGGTGGCAGCACTACACTCTGTCTAAATGAAGTAGTTTTGATGGGATGATTGTTTATCAAACATTGTCTTTTTTATTGTTTTATCGTTTGTTTTTTGTTATTTATTGATTCCTGTTTTTTTGTTGATTTCTGTTGTTTGTTTGTTGGTTTCTGGTTTGTTTGGTTTTTTTTTTTGTTTTTTTGGTCAATTTATGTGTTTTTAGCGAGGTTCAAGGTCCACAGATCCAGAAGAAGTGACTAACGAGGCCCTGAGGACGATGTGTGACAACAGCCTCCATCTGCTGACCACCACTGTTGGACAACTGGCTGACGTACGTCCACTCCTGTTTCAGTGTTGAGTCCAGGTTTGAGCTGTTGGACCGATGTGTTACATTCATGGACATGGTTCTGATGTTGTTGTTGTCTGCAGGTGCTTTGGCCCAAGTTGCTGTATTATCTGACGCCGTCTCAGTTCAGTAACGCCACCACTCCTCTGTGTAAAAGTCTAATAGTGTTGGGAAACACCAAAAAACAGAACAAGGACTCCAGTTTTAACATCGACTTTACACAGGAAGGTAAGAGCAGCCCACATACATGTGCCCTAACCCAAACCATAAATAGATATTGATATAGATATGAGGAAAATATAGAAGGAATTCAAATGAAAATTATGTAAAAACAGAAATGTGACTGACTCTGTCTCTGTTTCAGTCAATCTGCCTTCACCTCAAACACTGATGATCAGACTGATGGTGAGTCCATGTGGAAAGCCTGGAAAATAGACCCAGACCACATAGACCAGGTTTTTATCCAGACCAGTTCAGACTCATTGTTGACCTGTTTACTTGTGTACAGGTATGGTACAGGTTCTCCATGGTTTAGTTTGTATTGTAGTTCTTGAGTCACGGTTCATGGTACGGTTTGGTTCAGTGATTTACACAAATACTTATCTGTATACAAAATGTGACGCACCGCGGTATGTGGTCCTATAGAACCAAGAGGAAAGTACCCAACAGTAACACAGTACTACATGGATCGTTGCACCCCTACTGTGTTTACCCATCTGTTTGCTTGTGGTAGGTGAATGCAGCCTTTCCGTTCAACTACAGAGGACATGGAGCTCCATCTCTGTCCCTCCTGCTCGTTCTCAGTACCAACATCCACCCACGGACCGACGTCCTGTGGGACAGCGACATCCCCCCACTGGTGTCAGAACTGGACGGTACGAACCCCCCCACTGGACATCCACTCTGAGCTCTGAGAGCTGAGGCTTTAGGGTTGTCTTCTTTCATTCTTGTGGTTTTGACGGTGTGTTCTTCACTCTGACTGTTTGTTTGTTTACTGTTGTGTGCAGAGGCAACAGTAGAATCTCTGGATCAGAGGCTCTGGGAGCAGAAGCTGCTGAAGGTAAATATGTATGTTTAGACAGATGAACTCTTTATTCTCTGGGTTGTTTTTGTCAAATTTAGACATTTGGATTCATACTGTCTCTTCTCCATCTGCTCTTTTGGATCATGTTCTAAATCAGTTTTGAAACTAAATGTTGTCAACTTTGTCATGAACTTCAGCTTTTATCCAAAACTCTGGCGACTATCGATGATGACCAGTGGGTGTGTCAATTGGCAGCTGAAGCCACGCGCTACCTCTCCACCTACAACAACGCCTTAGAGGAGAAGGTGAGTATGATTACAATGGGGGGGCTGATGACAGGAGGGGGGGCTGACCCTGGATCAATGGTTTGTGTCTGATACTAACACTGACATGTGTCTCTGATCACAGGGTTCAGATTGTTTTTTCTCAAGCATCCACTTCATCCAATAGAACATTTTTAGTACTTAAATGTACAAAGGCTGGTTTAACAGTAGGATCAGTACCAGTACCAGTGGTGTTTTCACTATGTAGGGTTTCCAGGGTAAAGTTGGTTCTGACCGTTATTCTGCCACTACTGATCATTCATATTGATTGTCTAACAATTATAGTGGATAGATTTATACATAGCAAATGATGGGGGGGGGTGTCTCAGTGTGTTCAGACTAAGGTGGACTGGTTTCTGATGTAGTTCATGTTTCCTCTGGTAATGGACCTGAAGTGTCCAGTCTAGTTCATACTAACAGGGTCATGTTCCTCACATGTTTAATTCTGTACATGCCTGATGGGTGTGGTTGTGGGTGTGTTCCAGAGTTTCCTGTACCGCTGCATCGGGGTGACACTCCAACACTGCTTCAATAAGGACATGGTTAAAAAACAGTTGCATGAACTCCTGCTCATCGCCCGTCATAACGACGCTGTGGAACGACAGGTACTGAAGCCAGATGGTGGAAGGGTCAGCATTTCATCAACCTATTTGACCTTTGTGTTTGTGGATATTAGGGCGTGGCCATGGGCATTGGCCTGTGTGCCAATAGCCACCTGGAGGGGACTCTGGCCAAACTGGACGAGTTTGGAAAATCAGACGCCTTTAAGAAGTCACCGAGCATCTTCAACCTGCTGAAGGTAATGACAGCATCCACATACCACCACCAGTCAATCTGTAAGGCAGCATCCTTATATAATCACCAGTCAGTCTGTATGACAGCATCTGCATACCACCACTGGTCAGTCTATACCACAGTGTCCTGATACGACCACTGGTCAGTGCATATGACAGCATCCTGATATGACCAGCGGTCAGTTTGTCCAGATGTGACCAGCAGTAAGTATGTCCTGACACTGTTCTACTTCTTCAGGAGCGCAATGAGGTGGAGGTGGAGAAGGTGAAGAGTACTCTGATCCTGTGTTATGGTCATGTGACCCTGAACGCACCTCCAGAGAAGATCCTGACCCGTCTGGACCAGGACATCCTCCGCAGCATCAGTAAACACTTCAACACTAAGGTACGACTTCGATGGCGGTGGTGGGTCAAAGGTCAGACTGTCGACAAGACCATGTGACCTGCTCCAGCGTCATGTGTCTGTTCTGACTGTTCTAACTCTTATTTCAGGTTCTGGGGATTAAAGTAGAGACTAAGGTACCGTCCGTCTGTCCGTCTATTAGGGCCTGGGCCTCTGGGTTTTATTCCACTGGTACTAGTTCTCCTGTCTTCTCTCTGGTTCTTTTCTCTGGTTTTTCTCTCTAGTTCTTCTTTTTTTTACTTCTTTTCTTCTGCATAAACTAAAACCTTGGTGACCTTTAGACGTTTACTCTAAACATCTAAAGATTAACAACAACGACAGCTGATTTCATAAGTTAACTCCTGTTTGAGCTTCTGTTGTTTAAAGCTGCAGTTGGACTCACAGACGTAGAGAATGTAGAACTTGTAGAATGTAGAAGGTGAGAGTCCCACTTCCTGTGAACAGCCAGTGCTGTGTCCTCAGAGGTCCAGTCCATGTTTTCCTCCGTTCGTCAGCTAATCTACGTCTGTGAATCGTATCTTTAAACTCATTTAAAACTGGTGTTTTAAATGTGATGAACTCACATCCATCTGGGTAAAAGGTGTTGATTGACAGATGAAAATAAAATAAAAAGCTGATCTCTTGACCTCCTCCATTCAGAACCACAGCATGAACTATAACACCTACTAATACCAGAACTAAAACAGATAAAATGGGTCTGAAGAGGACATCAACTGGACATGGACCCAAACACTTTGGAGTCAATCAATCAATCAATCAATCAATCAATGACATGACATTGGGTAGAGGTGGTCTTTCATGTGATTGAGTGACTGGTTAGTCGGTTGGTTGACTGACTGATTGACTGGTTGGTTAGTTGATTTGCTCACTGACTGACTGGTTGGTTGGTTGATTTGCTGGCTGAATGACTGGTTGGTTGGTTGATTTGCTGGCTGAATGGTTGGTTGGTTGGTTGGTTGGTTGGTTGGTTTGCTGGCTGAATGACTGGTTGGTTTGCTGGCTGAATGACTGGTTGGTTGGTTGGTTGGTTGGTTGGTCGGTCGGTCGGTCGGTCGGTCGGTTGGTTGGTCGGTCAGCTGGCTGGCTGGTCGGTTGGTTGATTGGTTGACTGGTTGGTTGGTTGACTGACGGGTTGGTTGACTGACTGGTTGGTTGGTCAGCTGGCTGGCTGGTCGGTTGTTTATTGGTTGACTGGTTGGTTGGTTGGTCGGTTGGTTGGTTGGTTGGTTGACTGACTGGTTGGTTGACTGGTTGGTTGGTCAGCTGGCTGGCTGGTCGGTTGTTTATTGGTTGACTGGTTGGTTGGTCATTCCTCTCACAGTGCTTTGGTTGCCTCTGTAGATCTGATTCTTCTCGACTGAACTGATCTGTTTTTATTGTCTGACTTTCGTTTCTTTTCTTTTACTCTGGTCATTCTTGGTCTCTTGACCCTCTTCTTGTCTGTTTGCGTCCTTCCTCTCTCTGTGTTGTTTGTTCTTGGTGTTGTTACCTGTTGTTTCCGACACACCATCAGGACCTGACGATGAAGCTGAGTCTGATCCAGAGCGTCGGCCTTATCGCCAAAGCTGTGGGCGAGTGTGTGAAGAAACAGGGCTACATTTTTACCCGCAAACAGGAGCTCATTAGCATCATGTTGGTCAGTACTTCAGCTGCTACTTTAGCTTCTACAGCCTCTACATCTGTATTCCAACCTAGATTTGTGTTCCGCTTCAGGATTTCATCAAGGCAGAAGCGGCTGATTCATTACGGACTCCAGTACGCCCACTGGTGATGAGCACCTGCGCCAACCTGATGTATCCTTGAGCCAAAAACTGTTTGACCCTCTGTGATCTCTGAAGAACCAGGTCTGAACAAGGTCTGAACCGGGTCTACAGTAGGGGGTATTCAACTAAGGTCCTGGAGGATCAGTGTCCTCCATGTTTTAGATATTTCCCTCTTCCACACACCTGGTTCAATTAATGATCAGCTCATCATCCAGCTTGAAGAAGACTGATGACCATGGAAGGGGATTCAAGGTGCAAGAGGGAAATGTCTAAAACATGAAGGACACCGACCCTCCAGGACCAGAGTTGAATACCCCTGGTCTACAGGATCACATGTACCGACAGCCTGTTTTACTCTCATATGTGGTCCATATATGGTTTGAAAATCTAAAATTTGTTGAAATTCTACCGATTCTCTTTTTTCTAACTTTATTTTACTAAAGAGACGTTAATATTATATTTTTATTTCTAAAATAACAGTTTTCAGATAAAAGCAGTCAGGTCATGACTCAGATGTTGGATTCATTCAGTGTCTGTTTAAATAAAGGTCAACATGTCCTGGGTTATTCAGTGTTTCTCTTACTGCAGTAACCACAGGTTTGGTCTCACAGACCACAGACTTTTTGGCCATCTGTTTTTGGTTGTCTGTTTCTCCTGGTGGTCGGTTCCGTCTTTGACTCTAGGTTCAGACCTCTGGATCCTCCTCTAACTGACACTGACTCCTTCGACCTGTTGAAGGTTTGTGTCAACAGTGTGTTTTCTCTGCCACCGGAGACACACACACCTGAGAGAACCAAAGATGACGAGGTCCTGGACCCCAAACACAGACAGGTGATCATCGCACCACAGAACCAGGACATGGATCACACAGTCACAACAGAACAGAACCCCCCCCAGACAGAACACACACACACACACACACACACACACACACACACACCCATTATGGTTGTGACCTGTGTCTGTTGTCTGGTCAGATTTTGTACACAGACACATTGGCATCACTGCAGCAGCTGATGAAAAGTTTCCTGTTGAAGGATCCGAACCCCGACGGTCTGCAGAACGTCTACAAGGTCAGCCTCATCAGCCATGGTTCTCTGTATGTTCTCGACATGTTCTCTACATGTTGTCTTTGTTTGATTACATTTTTTATGTCTTCCATTCTGCATTTTCATCAGAGGTGTTCTTGTGATCAGATCAATGGTATAGTAAAGGTGTTTTTACCTGCTGAAGGTTTCAGTTGTCAAGTTAGATCAGGAAACTTTCCCGATTTGATTTGACAGCTTTGATGAAGTCTGAAGGTAACTGCTGAAACCATCAATAGGTAAAAACAACTTTACTTTAACACTACTGGTCTGACCACAAGAACACCTCTGATTAATAAATGTTCCCTCTCTGTTCTCTGTGTTCTGCTGGTCTCAAGATGACTCTGTGTCTGTGTTTTTTTTCCCTCTTTCAGCACATGGAGCCATGGCTGAGTTCACCACATGACCATGAGAGACAGCGGGTAGTGATGGTTACAGCTGATGTCCTGATGTTCTACCTGGACAACTTGACCGTCAAGGTAAACACCTGAAACACACAGTACATAGTACACAGTACTATCACTGGTAATCACAGTAATAAAATATGTTGTGTATTTGGGTTAAATGTCGGTCTGTTTTCTACTGATGACTCCTGTTTCTTCTTCTCTTTCTCCTTCTATTTCCTCTCTTTCTTCTTGTCTTTAAGAATATGGTGTCGTTCCATAACCTGGGTGCTCTTCTAGGTCGACTCTCTCCACGCTGCTCTGACCCCAATGCCGCCGTTCGAGTCGCTGCCATCAGCTGCATCCACACACTGCTATACATTCAGCTACGATATGAAGGTAGGGTGTGTCAGAGCTACGCCCCCTCTGGACACGCTCCCCCAGCTCCAGAGGGTTTTCCAGATGTAAAGTTCCTTTTCTAATTTCATGTGTTTGTTTGTGTCCATGATGAAGGCTTTGCTCTCGACCATAAGGATGAAGGCGTGGACAGTCTGGTTCCTCTGAAGGAACGTCTGGAGAACCCTGACCACGCAGTTCTCTACAAGACCTGCTCAGACCTGACCAAGGTGACGGTGGTGCTGATGGAGGTGTTGGTGTTGCCAATGCTGTTGCCGGTGGTGTTGATGGTGCTGTTTCCTGCTGTTGACAGTGGTGTTGATGGTGCTGTTTCCTGTGCCTTTCACATTCAGGTGATGAGTAAACGTCTTCCTCAGGAACAGATGTCCACGCTGGTCTTCATGCTGTTGGAGGGTCTGGTGGACAGTCAGTCCAACTGCAGCCGTGCCGCCTCCGTCATCCTCAACACACTACTGAAGAACAGGGGAGGAGGCCTCCAGGAGCTGGTAATGTAAAGGCCAGAGGTCACCTGGGTCACCAGGGTTAAAGGCAAAGCAGCCTTCAGTAGAACATAGAAATAACACAAACACCGCAGGCGGTGGGCGGAGACTAAAATGTGTGTTGTGTGTCAGGTTCCAGAGATGTTGGAGGTTCTCCATGTGCGTCTACAGAACATCACTGAGGAACAGGTATGTCCACATGGACCATCAGTCCTAATGTTGGGCTGTCTTTGTATATGTTGTGTGTTGTCGTCATGTTGTTGTGTTGATGTGTTCAGGTCAGAGTGGCGGTTGGACAGACTGTTCTAATCCTGGCATCACAACATCTACAGACGGTCCTCACAGCACTGGTCAACCAGCCCCTCCCCTACGACAGGTACAGACAAGTACACACAAGCACACAGACTACACACAGATACACACAAGTACACACAACAAGTACACACGACTACACACAAGTGCACACAACTACACACAGATACACACTAATACAGACAAGTACACACAAACACACAATGGACATGTTATAACAGTTCTCCTTCTCCGTCTTTTGTCTGTCTGTTTCCTGTCTGTCTGTCTCCTTCTCTGTCTCCTGTCTGTCTGTCTTCTATCTCTTGTCTCTGTCCTCTGTCTGTCTGTCTCCTGTCTGTCTCTTTTTCATGTGCAGCTGGACCAGTGAGATGTGGATGGCTCTTGGTTCTGACCCGATTGTGTCCAGACAGATTCTGGAGACAGTGATGGAGAAGTTACTGGTTCTGGCTCCGTTCGTAGACAGGAAGGAGAGGACGATCAGAGGAGGAGCCTCCAAAATGGCCACCAGTCAGCCTCTGGCGGTCAGTCCCATGATCTTGATGTGTCAAAGATGGTGCAGGTTCCTCTGGTTTGCCAGGTTCCTGCAGTTCCTCTGGTTACCATGTGGTTCCTCTGGTTCCCCTTGTGGTTCTTCTGGTTCCTTTGGTTCCTCTAGTTCCTCTTGTTCCTAAGGTCCTTGTTCTGTGCAGTTGTGGTTCTTCACCTGGGTGTCCTATCATTCCAGATGACCTGTGGTCTTAAAGAGCTGTTGTTGAACGGTCAGAGTCAGGAACCAGCCGTGGCTCTGTTTCCTCAGCTGTTCTCCTGTCTCCTGGTCCGACTCGGCGCAAGCATTGGCGTCGCTGCTCCTAAAGACAATGCCAGGCCGTCTGCATCCGTCCATGTAGCAGGGTGGGTATCTGGGACACTGACCACCGGAGTGGACACCACATACACCTGAGGTTCTGGGACACTGACCAGTGACCTTTAACCTCCTGACACATCAAAACTAATGAGGGTCAATGAGTCTGTGGTCGTTTGCTCCTCCTAGACAGATGAGATAGAGTGGACGTTGGTGACAGAGTGGACATTGATGTGTCCTCACATGTCCAGACATGTCTGTATAATCAGTGTCTTTGTCTCTTGTGTTTTTATAAATGTTTGTGATGTCCCGTGGCATCCTCCATGTTTGAAGCTGTGTCTTGTCATTGACTCCGCCTCCAGGGTGGCGACCGACGCTCTGAGGATCCTACTGGCCCGGGCCCAGTTGGACGAAGTGATGAAGAGGTTGGATGAAGACGAGGCGTGGGAGGCAATGAGGGAACCACACAGCCACATCAGTGGAGTCACAGCACTGGCACGGTGAGACATTCAGGGACAGGACACACCCTGGTAAAACTGTAACTAAGTAGTCTAATAGTCCCTGTAACTAAGTACTCTAATAGTCTTTGTAACTAAATAAGTACCGTAAATTCCGGACTATAAGCCGCTACTTTTTTCCTACGCTTTGAACCCTGCAGCTTAAACAACGATGCGGCTTATTGGACGATTTTACCTTACTGCCTGCCACACTCCAGGGAGGAATCTATGGGAATGGGTGATATTTATGACTCCCTATAGTTACTGATGGCAGCCCCAAGTACAGGCGGTCCTCGGGTTACGCCATCCTCGACTTACGCTGTTTCGAGTTTACGCCACCTGAGTCTCGTCTGCTATTTTGTCTCCAGTCGCGTTTTTGTCTC
>JAPTGZ010000009.1:31480967-31492179 GCA_029814645.1 Fowleria isostigma | reverse complement strand
GAACTACAACTAAAGACCAACCAAAGTTGAACTACAACTAAAGACCAACCAACATTGAACTACAACTAAAGACCAACCAAAGTTGAACTACAACTAAAGACCAACCAACGTTGAACTACAACTAAAGACCAACGTTGAACAACAACTAAAGACCAACCAACATTGAACTACAACTAAAGACCAACCAACGTTGAACTACAACTAAAGACCAACGTTAAACTACAACTAAAGACCAACCAATGTTGAACTACGACTAAAGACCAACCAACACTGAACTACAACTAAAGACCAGCCAACACTGAACTACAACTAAAGACCAGCCAACACTGAACTACAACTAAAGACCAGCCAACACTGAATTACAACTAAAGACCAGCCAACACTGAACTACAACTAAAGACCAGCGTTGAACTACAACTAAAGACCAACCAACGCTGAACTACAACTAAAGACCAACCAATGCTGAACTACAACCACTACTTTGGTGAGTATACGTCTGTAAACATCGGGTTTTGGTGAGTATACGTCTGTCTGAGCTCCAGGTTTAGTGAATAAAGTTGATCTTATGTTTTTAACATCTTGGTGATGGTGGACAAGGCAGATCTGAAGATCAGATGATGGAAACCGGTTTTATTCTGCTGTTCTATGGCAATGTCACCGTCAGTTCAGACTCTAACAGGTGAAAGTGGGTGTGGCCATGGTCCTACCTCCTCCAGTAGTCGAGTGACGGCGTCAATGTCGTTATAGGTCTTGGTCATCTGTCCGACTCTGTCTGCACACAGCACTGGAAAAGAAAGGCAAGGCAAGTGTACAGTATTTGTATACTAGCATTCATACACAGGGTAACTCAAAGTGCTTTACAAAGACATAAAAAAATCTAAGAAAATAAAAAGGAACCATGAACAACCATGAGGGAGGACACGCTACTGTTAGGGTTAGGAACAGGGGTAAGGGTTAGGGGTAGGGACAGGGGCTAAAGCTTCTGTGTCTGAGGGGTCATATGATACATCTGAAACCATTCTTTTGACTAAAAGCTGTTGAAACCTGAAGGACCAGGACATGAATCTGAGGATTATCCAACCAGAGAAACCGCTTTGTTTGTAACCCACATAATCGGAGCTGAATGTCACCGTGATTGACACATAAATAAGCTCCTCCTTGGTCCTATCTGGTTTCGTCTCCACCTTTATGTTCCTACAACGTCCACACCCACAGACTTTTGAACCATGTCCGCAGTGATTCAGAAAAGACCAGTCATTAAACGCAGACTCAAGAAAAGCAATGTGGATGTCAGTTTAAACAGCATAACATGTAGTTTCTATTATATCAATTCATGTTTAGTGGTTAAACATATATAAATCATGTAGTTTTATGACATGTAAAATCCTTAAAACTACAATATTGCTTCATGTCAACACAACCTAATGGGTTTAGATAGATTAGATTAGATTAGATATAACTTTATTTATCCCTTGGGATCAGGAAACTGAGGTTCCAAAAAGCAACACAACACTGAGCACACAGAAAAGAAACCCACAGGAAAAATTACAATATAAAAACAATACAATAACATAGTTTAGATAGGTTTCCCCATCTGCAATACCTCTATACATCAGAAGGTGGGATCATTTAGTCTAGCCCTTACATGACCCTAAATCTGGGATTTATGGGCATCATTTAGTCTACATCTGATCTAACCTTGACTTTAACCCTAAACCTACAAATAAAGCACCAATGTAATCTAGATCTGTTAGAGAATAATCAAGCCAAATACTTAATAATAAGGATTCCCACAGCAGAATGAGCAAAGACCACTTACTCATAATGTTTCAAAATGCCCGGTTCATGAACAGGCGTTCTGACTGATTACACCTTCAACCATATTGGTGAAGAGCTGAAACACCCATGGAGCCTAATTAGTCTGGGAAACTTAAAGTAAGGAACCATGACAGAATAGAAGGGTTGAGACTCTGTAGGGATCTAAGAACTGGGCTACAGGTCAACTTTAAATATTTCCTGGGGATGATTGAACTCAATTTAGTGTTGGTCAATCAGCATGGTTAATTAATGTTATTGTACCATTTAAACATGTAGCTGTGCTATTATTATTATATATTCTCTTCTTATACATTTGTAAAATGATAATGGTCTTTTTTCCTATATAGCTGACTTACTCTGTTATTTAATCAGTTATTTAAATAGAATAACATCAACCTGACCAGGGACGACAGGTGGAAATTAGCTTCTGCTATAACCTGGCACGAACATTTTTCCTTATGACTCTCTGTAGTTCAATGTATTAACGTGCACTGTCCCTGTTCAAATAAAACCATACCATACCATACCATACCATACCATACCATACCTACCCTTTCAAAATAAGTTATCCATAATCATATTATACAATTTAATGTAAGCCAAGACAATTAAGTGAAGTTATTCCTTATTAAATATGTTGAAACAACTGTTACAAAATTAGTTGGCCCCATACATTGTAAACAAGTAAAGTAACACCAATACTTAATGTTCACTCAACATACTTAGAATTAGTTGGTTTAACAACAATATGTCTCACTAAATGAAAACATTTTAATTAGGTGGAAATTCTTTCCAGAATTTTATTACAGTCATCCAACAATTATTTTTTGAGTGCAGACACAGACAGACACAGACGTCTGACCCTGGACATGTGAAGGACGACATCTGAGCTCCTACAAAACATCCCAGAATGATCACAAACAGAAGTCCAACAGACACAGGCCTGAGTGTCCTGGTCCACCCAGGGTCAGCTTTGCATGTAAAACAGTCTGGGTCCATGCAAAGATAACATTTACATAAACACAGAGACACACTGTCTGACTGCACACACTTCACTAATGACGCTGCAATGGTAAACACTGTTACCAGGGAAACCAACAGGATCAACAGGACGCATTCATGTGGACATGAACAGTGAAAACATCCATGTACTGCTCCATCGCTCAGATAAAAGGAGGAGGAGGAGCCTGTTTACCTGGACATGATAAACCTGAACCCAAACTTGAACCCAAATATGATGAACACCGAACCCAAACCCAAACATAATGAACCTGAACTCAAACCCAAACCTAAACCTGAACACAAATTCGAACATGATGAACACCAAACCCAAACATGATGAACCCAAACCCAAACCCAAACATGATGAACACTGAACCCAAACCCAAACCTGAACATGATGAATGCATAACCCTAACCTGCTGAAGCCCACAGTCTCTACAGACTCGGAGGTGGTTCATTCAAGGTCATGTTCCACAGTTAGAGCTGCATCACAACCAGACAGCTGACCACAGGTCCATTCAGTCCAGTGGTTGTCCTGTTCAGATAAGGATCTGAAGGTTTGGATGTGGTGAAACCAGCACCGGTTCAGAACCAGGGATTTTTCTACCATGTCTTATTGTAAATAACAAATATGGAACAAATCCTGTTTTTCCAGAATATTTTTACAGCCAAAGCCAATTTAAATAAAAATAACAAACCCATTCAGACACTTCAGACCCCAGCAGGTATCTGACTCCGCCCTCATAGAACCAACCATTTCAGATGATAGACAGTGTTCAATACCAAAGGTAGAGCGGTGCTGACGTCAAAAAACATGTAACCGGATATCGGAAACTGATCCCAGGCTTTTTACACTGTTTTATAGATGGAGCAGGTCATGGAAGACGACCCGTGTCTCAGAACCAGGTAGAAAACGGTACAAAACCAGTCATTAGAAAACAGGTTCTGATAGAAGAACAACAGGTTCTGGCTGGTTCTGCTTTAATAACTGGGTCTTTTCTTCCACAGTGACAGCAGAAGCAATAACCAAAGCCCAACAGAACCAGTATTCACATCAGTTTATGTTGTGACCTGAATGGAAAAAACACTGGACCAACAAATACCGGGTCATCCGTTTGTAGTCTGTCAGAACCAACCGGGTCCAATCATCACCTGCTGAGGTTTTATGAACCTTTACAACATAAAGTGGCTCTTTTACGGTGACATCCAGACCTGAACCCAGACCCGAAAGGACTGGGTGACGTATAATGGACCTCTACCTTCAAGCAGAACCTCCTCCTCCCCGTCTTCATCGTTGATGTCTCCATGACTTGGTAGACATACATATTCTTCCTCCTCCTCCTCCTCATCTTGGTCATTTCCATGACTAGTGAACCGGGTCAGAACCTCTTCCTCCTCTGATTGGTTGGAGACCTGGTCCGTCATCGTGTGCAGCGCCATCCTTCACCTCGACACTAACCCTGAGCTGCAGGTGCAACGCCGTGGCTCCTACCTGGACTGTGTGCATTAGTGGGTGTGGCCGGCTATCACCTGCCAATCCACACCTCCTTTCTGTGTAAAGGCCCTGTCCAAACAGGACTGGGCCTCCAGAACCCTCCAGGACCTGTCCATGTGTGCGTCTCACTGGTCCAGTTGTCTGCTGTGTCAGTGAGAAACATTTGTCCCCGTCTCAGTTCTGACTCCGCCCCCTCTCCTCTGACTGCTCCGTGAATGGCCTGCTCCACTTCAAAGGGGTGAAAACACACATATCAGCAACCAATGACAGGAGGCTCTTTAATGCCCCCTCCCCCCTCATAGCAGACTCAGTTGGTACAGTCCAGATCAACACAAAAACTAACACACCTGCACCTGTTTCTAGGGCGGGGCCAGTGAAAATCTCAAAGGTGGAGACAACGGAGACATGAAGAAAGAAACAGAGAAAAGGCACATTCACTCTGTCAACCCTACACTTAACCAAAATATACCCTAACCCTAGCACCTTAATCCTAACCAATATACCATAACCCTAACCAGAATATACCCTAACCAGAATATACCCCTAACCCTAACCAAAATATATCCTAACCCAAACACCCTAACCAAATATACCCTAACACTAACACTCTAACCTTCTAATCTTAACCAAAACATACCAGAACCCTTTAATCCTAACCAAAAATACTATAACCCTAACCAGAATATACCCTAACAAAATATATCCTAACCAAAATATACCAGAACCCTCTAATCCTAACCAGAATATACCCTAACCCTAACCAAAACATACCCTAACACCCTATTCTTAACCAAAATATACCCTAACCTTAACCTAATTATACCCTAACACCCTAATCCTGACCAAAATATACTCTAACCCTAACAACCAGTAACTAAAGCACTTCCATCTGACACAGGCCTGAACACACCATTAACCCTGGTCAGCGGTCATTAACCCTGGTCAGTGGTGTGTGTGTGTGTGTGTGTCTGCACATGCTCAGTGGTGTCCTTGTTCTGCTCTTCTTACCATCTGTACATTCTTCATAGTACCAGTCCAGTTCATAGTAGTCGGCCTTCACAAACTTCTGGCCTCGTCTCTTCATCCTCAAACACTAACGCACTCAGCTGCACCGGCTACAACTTCCCAGCATCCTCAGCTGTAGCATGTCCCAGTTTGTCCTCATTTGTCCGAGTTCATCCCAGTTCATCCCAGTTTGTCCCAGTCTGTCCCAGTTTAAGCCCACCGCCTGCCTCTGTTTGTTATGAAGTCAGTCAGTCACCTTCTGTTCCTCGTTTCCCAGCATGCTTAGCTGTTCTGTTCCTGGTGTCTTCAATGGTCCCCTTCGTTCACAGTGTTGTTAATTATGACATGTTCTCTGGGTGTTTATGAGTCCTTTCATCCATCTCTGCCCCACTGACCCCCCCCCCCCTCAGTGAATATGTCCTTATTCAGTCAGTCCTCCACTCGACTGTGTCCTCCTGTCCTCATGTCCAGCGTCTCTTCAGTCCCTCCTTTGCTTATAAAACGTCATCATCCATCATTGTTGTGTCCTGTCAGATCTCCGGCCTGTCCTGCTGTAGATCCGTCTGTCCTCCGTCTGTCCTCTGTCTGTCCTCCGTCTGCTCCCCGTTTGTCTCCGTCTTTTCTCAGCCTGTTCTCGTCCTCTTCTATAACAGCTCAGTGACACCGTTAACTCTACACATGCAGGCGGAGGTGTTCACAGCAGCAGTCACGGGTTTTGCAGCAGAAATGATGACAGTCATGACACGGTGGGGTGGGCGGGGCTATAGGGAGCCAATAAAAAGAGGCAGCGTCAGCATTTAGGCCCCACCCTCCTTTCAGTGCTCAGCATCCCTGTCTTCCTCCTCTCCTCTCCTCATCCCTCTCGGTGGTTGCTATGGTAACAAGCTCAGGCCCGAGGCTGAAGCTGAGCACAACAACGGCGCGGCCTCAACAGAGATGAAACACTGGAGACGTGGAGCAATGGAGGGATGGAGGTGGAGTTTATTCTAGAGACGAATGACACTCAGAAAACCAAACCAATGAAAGGCGAAAAACAGAGCCTGTTTAAGCCACGCCCCTTGAACACTGTCAGACCACTGAATTGATCTGGGATCAGTAACTACGGCTGTCAATCACAGTTTCCCCTCCTACCTGCCTGAATATGCCTGTGATTGGACAAAAACATGGCTGACATGGTGGCAGTGGTCCTCAGTCTAGACCAGGATGTCTGTCTTCATCAGGCTCTCACTTCTATTTTGGGGGGGGCGGTTTTATTATTTTGCTCGTTTTTCTGTTTTTTTCCCTGATTATTTTTGCTCTTCACACATTCTGATACTTATATTTGTCAACTTGTTCCCCCTTTTTCTATAAATGTTTTATCTATCATCCATCCATTCACCCATCCTGAGCCTATTTCTGAATCCAATGAAACTAAAACCTACCACATCCAACTTTAAAATACAAAACTGTAGAAACAGCAGCATTCTATGTTTTATACAGCAAAGGTAAAGGCAGTGAATGTGCAGAACATATGAAAAGACAGAACCGATGTAACCCTGACGAAGAACATGAAACTGTCTTTATCAGACACTGACCACCCACAGCAGCCCTGTTTAGACCGACTAGAACAGACTAAAACTGACTAGAATCCACTAGAACCAACTACAACTGACTAAAACCAACTAGAACCGACTAAAACTTACTAGAACTGACTAGAACTGACTAAAACTGACTAGAAATTACTAGAATTGACTAAAACCGTCTAGAACTGACTGCAGCAGTCTAGAACTGACTAAAATTAATAATAAAAATGATAATAAGAAGAAGAAGAGGAAGAATCCATTTGCTTTTTAGTTTTAATTATTCTCTTAGGTCATGTGACCATTTCATTGCCTGTCTATTCATGAAGGTCAATGTGAACATGTGACTACAAGCTATTTACAGACACTTAATCTATTTTTAGACATAGTTTTTACCCTGAGTCACCATCAAACCCACATCAACTCAATTATTTACATCCCTGTTGTGTCAACGGGCATGTGCAACGTATGCACGTTTATGTGATTCTGTTTCATCTGACTGTAACACCAGTGCACACCACAGGATCAGAGTCAGGGTCAGGGTCAAGGAGAGGATCTAAGTTAGGGTCAGGGTAAAGGTCTGCATCGAGGTCAATATCAGGGTCAGTGTCAGGGTTTAATGTGATCAAAGCGCACACAAACAGCCAATCAGCTGGTCATTACCACAGTGGGCGGGGACTTACAGAAATATTTGAGGGTTTCCTCTATCTGTTCGGTGGTCAGGTCAAGGGCGGAGTCTGGCTGAAGGAGGGGCGTGTGCAGCCAATCATCTTGCTCGTAGCCAAAGCTGGTGTCAGCCCTCAGCCGGTAGATGGGCACCTGCTCCTCCAGTAGACTGATGATGTCCAGCTCAGGCACATCAGGACTGTTACACACATCTGAGAAGTCAAACACACAGTCATTGTCTTCAACCCTTGTCAATCATCATATGGGGGCTGGGACATGGGACTGCATTCTGTTAGAACAAAAAGCAGAAACACAATAATAACAAACCTCTCTGAAGCACATAACCTTCTTTAGTGTTGGAAAAGTAGGTGCACGGCTCCCTCTAGTGTCTACTGTTGGACATAACATGTACACTAGTTTAATATGACTGGACGAGGAGGAAATAACATGTCTGTGTCTAAATGTTCCACATGTGAATTAAAGAAAAACACCATCTGTTCATTATAAGACACTGCACTGGACTATACCGGTTCTATTTACTGGAACATTTACACATGTACTGGATAAATGAATACAGACCAGTAAAGAAGTGGAAGAAACGTTATTATATACATGAAAAACATCAACTCTGGTCAATATTTTAAATGTAAGCGATGAAAGAATGAAAGACTGAACCCATTCAACCTGAAGATCATCATTAACCATCACCAGTGGACCCTCTGGGTTCAAGTGTAGACCAGTGATGAAATTAGTGAAGCAGGTAAACAAACAACTGCCCCCGTCTGATAAATGAATGACTCACAAAGTTATATTTGATGTAAAGGTGAGGTTTAGGGAACCCTGAGCTGAAGCTGGTTCCACCACCTGTAAAGTTCTACTGACAGTTCTAGGCCCAAAACCAACCCTTCACCCAGGTTTTAGGAACTTCCGGTTTTGGACCATCAATCTCATCAAGTCCACAGTTGAAGTGGACACTTATACCTTTAGATCCTCTAAATCAAACAACTGGAGAACACACATAAACCTAGACTCCCTGAGGCCTCAGTGGAACGTGAGGAACGCTGTTTAGAACATAAATAAGAACCAAAGCACAAGGACATTCAGGAGACAAGAATAGAACCAGTCCTTCTGTGTTGAGTTCTGACTAAAGGTCATTGAAGACACCCAGTGTAGACGTGGACCATATTCTTCTATGGTCTGTTCAGAACATGCTCTACCAGTGTGTGGTTCTAGGGGGCCAGGTTCTATGTCCATTCAGCTGAACATGTTTGACAGTGAACAGACTGACGCCTTCACCCATTGGGTTTCTGCAACTGTTGACTGTCTTTATCAAACTTTAATCCTTTAACATTTACCCAGATGACACCGTCAGAGTTAGGGTTAGCAAGAGCTGACTGTCAGCTTTAGGGTTAGCATGAGGCTACCATAAGCTTTAGGGTTAGGTTTAGTGTGAGGCTACCATCAGCTTTACGGCGCTGATCCACTAGCAAAGGACGCTCTGCTCCGCCTCCATTCATTTCTATAGGACACACCTTCTTCACGTGCCAGAGCATGCTGGCACTTCCGCAAAGCATTGTGGAAATTGATGGGAGGGTCACTCCACACTCATTTGAGAGCGCGGAGCACGGGGCCAACAGCAGAGCAACGCCTGGGTGGCCTATCATGATGTAGGACGACTGCATGCCGATGGAGTCCTACAGGGAATGTGTAATGAGGCATGGAAAAAAGTGTTCGAAGTTGTTGCCGTCGATGGTAAGTGATATCATAAATACATTCACAGAATAAAGTTTTTAAGTGGTTATGTGGGGAAAAAAGAAAGAGCCCAGTCACGCCCATCCATAAATGGGACACTCCCACCACGTGCCCTAGCGGGGGGCTCCGACGCTACAGGGCGGAGCGGAGCGTCCTTTGCTAATGGCTCACCAGCGTCAGGGTTAGGGTTAGCAGGAGGCTACTATCAGATTTAGGGTTAGGGTTAGCAAGAGGCTACCATCCGCTTTAAGGTTAGGGTTAGTAGGAGGCTGCCATCTGCTTTAAGGGTTAGCGTTAGTGTGAGGCTACCATCAGCTTTAGAGTTAGGGTTAGCAGGAGGCTTTAGGGTTAGTATGAGGCTACTATTAGCTAGGGTTAAGGTTAGCATGAGGCTACCATCAGCTTTAGGGTTAAGGTTAGCTTAAACTCCCATCAGCTTTAGGGTTAAGGTTAGCTTAAGGCTACCATCAGCTTTAGGGTTAGGGTTAGCATGAGGCTACCATCAGCTTTAGGGTGAAGGTTAGCTTAAGGCTACCATTAACTTTAGGGCAGTGTTTCTTAACCCTGGTCCTCGAGGGCCAGTGTCCTGCATGTTTTAGATGTTTCCCTCTTCCAGCACACCTGACTGTCATTATCAGGCTTCTGCAGAGCTGGATGATGAGCTGATCGTTAATTGAAGCAGGTGTGTGGAAGAGGGAAACATCCAAAACATGCAGAACACTGGGCCTTGAGGACCAGGGTTAAGAAACACTGCTTTAGAGTGAGGGTTAGCTTGAGGCTACCATCAGCTTTAGGGTTAGGGTTAGCAGGAAACTACCATCAGCTTTAGGGTTAGCAGGAGGCTACCATCCGCTTTAAGGTTAGGGTTAGCAGGAAACTACCATCAGCTTTAGGGTTAGCAGGAGGCTACCATTCGCTTTAAGGTTAGGGTTAGCAAGAGGCTACCATCTGCTTTAAGGTTAGGGTTAGCAGGAGGCTACTATCCGCTTTACCCACTAGCAAAGGCCGCTCCGCCTCCATTCTTTTTATTTCTATGGGACACACCTTCTTCGCACGCCGGCGCGTCCGCAAAGCATTGTGGGAGCGCTCTGCTCTCAAATCAAAGGGGGGGGTGCTCTGCGCTTCTGCGCTTCTGCACCGTCATTTCTCATAAAGTTAGGTTCTGCTCAACTTTATGCAGATGACAGCGCGGTGCGAGTATCCAACAGCAGAGTAACGCATGGGCAATCCATCACGACATAGGATGACTGCACGCCATTGGACTCCTACAGGGAATGTGTAACCAGGCATGAAGAAAAGTGTCCGAAGTTGTTGCTGTCGATGTAAAGTGATAACAGAAATACATTCACAGAAATAAAGTTTTCAAGTGGTTACAGGGAAAAAAAGAGCCCAGTCACGCCCATCCACATACAGGACACTCCCACCACGCGCTCTTGCAGGGGGCTCCAACGCTCCAGGACAGGGCGGAGTGGAGCGGTCTTTGCTAGTGGATCGCCAACGTTAGCATGAGGCTACCATCAGCTATAAGGTTAGCATGAGGCTACCATTAGCTATAGGGTTAAGGTCAGCTTAAAGCTACCATCAGCTTCACGGTTAGGCTACCATCCACTTTAGGGTTAGAGTTAGCATGAGGCTACCATCAGTTTTAGGGTTAGCATGAAGCTACCATCAGCTTTAGGTTTAGCATGAGGCTACCATCAGCTATAAGGTTAGCATGAGGCTACCATCAGTCATAGGGTCGAGGTTAGCTTAAAGCTACCATCAGCTTCACGGTTAGGCTACCATCCTCTTTAGCAGGGATGGGGAACCCTGGTCCTCGAGAGCCAGTATCCTGCATGTTTTAGGCTACGTTTACACGATGACGGTCTTAACAGAAGACGCAAAAGTCGCGTCGCGTCTTCACTTATTATTCCGC